>PVIJ01024202.1:0-12752 GCA_004024925.1 Scalopus aquaticus
GATTAATAAAAGAAACCTATGAAAAATTCCATGCTTTGTCCCAAAATTTGTTCACTTAAATAGTAACATAAAATCCCTTCCACTCCAAATAAAAAAAATTATTTGTAAACTTTTTATTGTAAATAAACCATCAACATTTTCATTAACTTGAAAAATAAGCTAAGGTTAAGTCATCTTACCATTGTCTATGATTACAGTCTCTAAAATGTACAGATAACCATCCATAAAAATAAGTATTAGACAGAAATCTCATCTGTTTTTGAAATTCTTAAATGTAAAATATATGAAAGATACAGTCAGTGAAAACTGCAAGACATTCTCAAAAGAAACAAAAGACACAAGGAATTAGAAAGATAGTCCTTGTTAATAGATCTGAAAAATTAATATAATCCAAATATCCATCTTACCAAAAGCAATTTATAGATTTGATGCAATCAAAATCAAAGTTTCAGTGGAATTCTTGGATGAAAAAGGGCAAACATTACTGAAATTTTTATGGACTCACAAAAGAACCCCAATAATCAAAGGGATTTTTGACCAAAAAAAAAAAAAAGGAATGGCAGTATCATGCTCCTAGGCCTCAAAATGTACTAAAATGTACTATATATATGGTAATCACAACAGTATTGCAGTGGAATAAAAATAGACACACAGACAAAGAACAGAATTGAGAGCTCAGAAATAAACTCACATTTCTATGGAGAATTAGCCTGACAAGTGAGCCAAGCATATACAATGTAGAAAAAAAAGTAGCTTCAGTAGATGGTTTTGGGACAAATGAACAGCAATTTGTGGAAAAGTGGAAAAAAGAACACATTTGCCAACAATTTTAATCTATTAAAACTATAAAATAAAATGTGTAGTAGTATAAATGCATAGTATGTATATGCACATACATATATGAAATATACATACATTATATACTGGATGTATGTGTGTGTATTTACAGGAAAAACCTACATAGAAACTAAAAAAATACTAGTGTTTCCCAAGACATAGATTACTGTTATTTCTTCTCTTTTTAAATTTTTCTGTTTGTCTTTGTGAACATGTATCATTTTTATAATAAAAATAATTTTAAAAATCTCAAACAATATTCTAGTAACATACAATTAAAACTGTAATTTTTAATATTGAATTTATTTTCAACATTTAAGGCTTCTATGAGTCTGTTTTAAGTGATTATGATTTTTTTTCATAATAACAAGGGAAATTTTTTGTTGGAGAAAATTAGGCCAGCAAATTTTGTTTTAGGACTATGAAACAACTGATGCTTTTGTTGCATATTTCCCAGATTTAAAAACAAAATCAAGTGAACTTTATTTTGCATATAAATAATACTTTCATAATAATAATATCAGTCTCTAAAGAAATATTTTGCCTACTAATTTTTGTTTCCCAATTTCAATAAATTCCCTTGTGTCTTTATTAAGTCATAAATAAATAAATGAAAAGAGTTTAGCCTAGCTAGGGCCATGGGATATGTTAATCTTCTGTACTTAAAACTTGTACTTCTTCCAAGATTATGATCTTTGACATATAACTTTCAGGTAAAGACTAAGGAAAACATTCTGAAAATGTAAACAAACTGGAAAGGATGAAAAGAATATATGTGTTCTTTAGTATATGAATGCTGAAAGGTATAGTAAATGTGAACTTCAGTGAAAAATGGAAAATATTTTGAAAAAGAAATGGTATTCACTTTTTATCTTTTATTTTAACTTTAATGAGAAAGCACTGATTTTTATATTCCTTTAATAATTTATTAACATTCAAAAAGTTTGTCAACCATAGTTTAGGTAGTCTATATATTCTACTACATATCACAACAAAAAATAGAAGCCCAACACAACGTGCATAAGGTAAGTCAAATTTTAACTTGTCTCTTTTTTATTCAGAATTTAGGGGAAAAAATTAGAGTTACAAATAAGAACATTTAATTTGTCTTTAAGTTGTCTTATTAGGCCTATTTCTTTTGCTTGAGAAGTAAAAATTCCTATACAATTTAATATAAAATATATTTTTCATATGCAATGAATCTTAATTCATTTTCTTAATTTAATTTTATGGCCTTGCAGTTGCACTGGGTGGATTATGGTGGAAAAAGTAAGGGCAGCTCCTCTGTACATCTTGAGGAAATCTAACAAACATATTTACATTCAGCTTAAAACTTGTTAACCAAAACTTGGAGGCATCTGGAAATAGAAAATAATGAAATGAAGCAGTAATGTCTTAATTATGTTTAGTATACCACATTATAAAAATTCCACAGATAATGAATAAAAATGCAGATTCATGTTTTAATATAATAAAAGGAAAATCTTAAGGGCAATCAATATTTTTATGTTGGAACAGAAGGACTTCCATAGAATTCACAGACAATAGTTAAAGCTGATGCCAAACATTCAGTTATGTTTTAGACAAAAATTCTAGAGATTAAGTAGCTTTAAAACTTATGTGTGAATAAAAGAATAATATCGAGTTACTTTGAAAGATAGCTAATTATATTTTACAATATTTAATTGCATAGAGAAGGGAAATACTTGTGTGGCCTTTGATTTTTTTCCCATTAAACCTTATATTTTTAAAAGGGGATGAAACCTTTTAGATTATTGCCTGGCAATTATGAAAACTGGTTAAGACATAAGTGTTACTCTCTCATGAAGAATATAAGAATATAATTAGCAAAAAATTGATTACAATTATTATAATGACAAGCAATATGATTGCTTGAAACAATTTACATTGAAAAAAGATAACAGCTTCCTAGTGTAATCTGCATAGCCATGTAGAAAGGAATATGAGATTATTATAAACTGAAGAAGGTCAAGGAAAGATTAAAACATAAGAATACTAATTTTTGCTTTTCTGTTTTATTTTTTAAAATCATACAGAACTGAGCCATTGTTAATGGCTTACTGAAAATTTTCAGTGTTGAATCTAAAGGCCACTGATAAAGTGTATGGACAGACAAACAGATGGAATTAAAAACAGATTAAAAGGAAACAATATTACAATAAAATAAGAAAGGAAATATGAAATAGAAATTGAAGATGAATTAATGAAATAAATATTAGAGAGCTAGATTAGCTGAATGCAGAACTTAGGAAATATGAACTAAATAGTGTATTAGGGTAAAATCTTTGAAAGATGGTTATAGATTAACATTTAGTGGTGGAGCTAAATTTCAAATTACTGATGAGCCGTCTATAAAGTAGTAATTGGGACTTCTTAAAATCTTGTGAAGAGAAAAATCTCCATTTGCATAAAAATGACTGACATGCCAAAACACTTCATTTTGATGAACTCAAAGTATATTTTTAAAATTATTTGAACATAGACAAGTTTCTGCATGTAGAACATTCTATTGCTGAGAATGAAGAAAACTATTTTCTCTTGGCTTAATTTTTGTTTTCTGTAATTTTGATAGGAAAAAAAGAAATGAAGAACAAATCAATGGAAATAGAGTTTACTCTGCTTGGACTGACAGATGACCCTCTGTTGCAAATTGTGATTTTCCTTTTTCTATTTTTCAACTACATCTTGAGCCTGATGGGGAACTTAATCATTATTCTCCTTACCCTACTGGATCCCCATCTCAAGACTCCAATGTATTTCTTCCTCCGAAATTTCTCCTTCTTAGAGATTTCATTCACAACGGTTTGCATTCCTCGATTTCTGATAAGCATTCTGACTGGAGACAAAACAATTTCCTACAATGCTTGTGCAACTCAGTTATTCTTTTTTCTTTTATTAGGAGTCACAGAATTTTACCTTCTGGCAGCCATGTCCTATGACCGCTATGTTGCCATCTGCAAACCCCTGCATTATTCAATCATTATGAACAGCAAAGTGTGCTATCAGCTTGTAGCCAGCTCCTGGGTGACTGGATTCCTTGTCATATTTCCTCCTTTGGTCTTGGGACTTAAACTGGATTTCTGTGCCTCTAAAACTATTGATCACTTCCTCTGTGACAGTTCTCCTATTCTACAGATCTCGTGCACAGACACACATCTCATAGAATTGATGGCCTTTGTCTTAGCGGTGGTGACACTCATAGTCACTCTGTTCTTAGTGGTCCTCTCCTACACATACATCATCAAAATCATTCTCAAATTCCCTTCTCTTCAACAGCGAACGAAGGCCTTTTCCACTTGTTCATCACATATGGTTGTTGTCTCTATAACTTACGGGAGTTGTATCTTTATGTACATGAAGCCATCAGCAAAGGAAAGGGTGACTTTAACTAAAGGGGTAGCTGTACTCAACACCTCTGTTGCTCCTTTACTAAACCCCTTCATTTATACCCTCAGGAACCAGCAGGTGAAGGATGCTCTCAAGGATGTATTTCAAAGGTTCTGTTATTTTCAAACCAATGAGATAAAATTTGGGCATAAATAATTTGTTAGTTGAAACATGAATGGGAAATTTGAATACAATTTTCAATTCATTAGTTCAAGCTTTCCATTTTTTCCTCCTTGATTGTATCATAGTAGGTTACAAGGTTTTCTTATCTCTGCATTTTTCTTTGCTTTCCCTTCTGAGTTAATCTTCTTACTCTGTAATAGCAACTGCTTTCTCAATACAGAATATTGATTCTATCTTTAACTAGTAATACCTCTTCTCATATATAATACTTTCTTGTGCTGAATATTCTCTAAAGTGAACCTTACTAATATACTTAGTTAATTTGTTAGTATATGTGTGCTAATTGCTAAGCATTGTTTTTGCTCCTAAGTATTTTGCTTTGCCTAAACCCTGAGAGACAAATTTAAAACCTAATAACCGTTTTATAATACAATTGCTATTGTAGTGAAGAAAAGATAGAAATCTAATTATAAAGATCAAAATAATTTTCCAATGGAAATAATCATTTATGCAGAAGCTCAAAAGACAAATAAGGAAATATAAGTTCAAAGGAATTATAACCAGAGTATAAAATGTGCAAAGGAACTGAGATTCTATTAAATAAGTTTTCCCTGGAGAGTTACAATGATTAAGAATATATGTATTTGTAAACATTATTAGTTTCATGTGAAAATAACTGAACTCCAGGCTTTGGTTAAAATTTTTTATATAGTGTTACAGTCTAAGGATTACAAATGATATTAATCAATTAAAGAAACTCACAATATATTTTTAAAACATTTGTAAATTACAAATGCCCAGATCTACTATGATTGTGTCAGCTTAATTAAATTTATTAGATATACTTTATGTATAAGTGCATATAATCATTTTAAACCAATGAATTTGGACAGATATGACAATAAAGATAGAGAACATTTGTATCATATTAAATAGCCCCCTTTGTCTCTTTCCAGTCATCCCTCAGTCCTCTATCCACCAATCCTCTGACCCCAGTAAATCCACGTGCTTACTAATGTCTTTCAGTCACTATAGAAAATTGACTTTTCCAAGCTTTCATATAAAAGAAATCACAAAGCATGAAATTTGTGTTTGCCTTCACTGTCTCAGTATAAAACTTTTAAGTTTTCTGCATCCCTATTTCATTGCTTTTTGCTGATGTGACCAGGCAGTATCGGTGGTGTCCCTTTGTCATGGCTTGTCCCCTCTCCTCTATCCTCCCACCTTGGTATTCTCATTCAGTGAGTAATTTCATTCCAACACTGAATCATTTACTTTGGCCAGTGTGAAAAGTCAGTGCGTATAGTATTTAGAAGTGCTTATTATGGAAAGCTTCTATTGTCCCATAACTCCTTTTCAATAGACAGTTTGTCCAAGAGAAATTGACTGAAAGAAGGCTGCTCTTTGTCTGGGTCACTTTACTCCTTACCTCTTAGTCTCCTAGGCAGATAGAACATCAGAAATCATCCCTACAGGTGAAATACTATTGACGATTTTTTACTCATTTTAGGAGCCCTTCTCAATTCCAAATTAATGTGCACTGTTGTTTTTAAAAGCAACAAATTTCAAGGCTCAATCTGCTCTTGAAGACTAGGGGAAGCAAGTTTGGACACTGAATAGAATACTAAGGAAATTAATACCAAAGATCCGAGGTTGAAGTCTTATAGAGAATGGTTCAAGAAAATGTGTGGGAAAGTAGCAGTGACTCAGCAATTTCTGAAATGCACCTATTTAATGGTGTTAGTAGTAAAGCTGCTAGTTCTCACTTGTCAAGAATCCCCAAAGGATCTTGCCTCTCTGCTCATTAGTCTTACAAACACCTCAGGAGAATAAAAGCCTCTACTTCTCTTCCAATTTCCAAATTTTGCACAATTCTCTCTGACAAACCATACATTAAAATCTTATAGGAAACAAGACTCTGGGAAATGGCATCCTAGTTTTTCCACTGCACTTAGAGAACAACAAAGAATGTCATTTATGAAACTGAGTTGACGACAGGCTATTCAATAAAGAAACTTTGAAAATAGCTAAAAACAAGGTCTCAAAAATTGCATGCTATTTCTAGCACTTACTCTGCATAGAGAGTGATGTCAATATCCAGGCAAATTTTGTACCTTGTTCATTTTACCTCCACTAGTAGGACACTATTTGAAGGTCTGGTATTATGAATGTTTAAATCCACACAATCTATTTATGTTATTTCAGATGTCTGTGGCACCCAGGTCCAAAGTTATGCTTCTATAGGTGACAGTAAATGGGTTCCTGGTGGAGGAATGAATGAGGAAAAAGAGTGATGAATGAAGGGAAACAAATTTTATTACTATTAAAATAATTAAATGCAACCATGAGATCTAGCTATTAATCTATAACATTATTTCTCAGGGAATACAAAACCTTTGTTATAAGATACTGTAGGATAAATTCTTTGTATGCAGGAAATCCCAGACCTGGGAAAGACAATTATGTTTGTTCATTGTTCATTTATTGTAATTCACTCATTCATTACCTCAACAAGAATTTTCAATAATTATAGAAGACATGCCAGATGTGCTTCTTGAAATAAAATATTTATAGAAAAGAAAGAGATCGATAGAGAAAGAGGTCGATAGGATAAAAGTGTCTTTGGAAATATATTACTAGGGTGGGGGGAGGTGGAAAGCAAAGGGGAGAGAGGTCCCAATGGACTGTGGTAGAGGACTATGGGTGTCTTGGTGGTAAGAGTGGTGTGGTAACATACATGTGAACAGGTGTGACCCTATACCACTGACCAATCATGCACAGAGCTATAAACCAATGTTATTTCTTTTTTTTTTTTAAAGATTGTATTTATTTATGCATGCAAGAGCTGGGGTGTAGGTCAGAGGTGTGTATGTGGAGGGGGTGAGAGGATTCACCAGAGACAGGGCGGGGAGCAGAACAGGCGGATCTACTGAAGTACACTGCTGAGGGGAGCAGTGAGGAGACAGGAGAGATCTGCTGTGCCATGTGGGTTAGCTCCCTGGCCAGGGATTGAACTTGTGCTGCAGGGGCTGCTGTAAGCATCATGATGCTGAGACTTCACCTCTTCTGCCAACAGGGAGACTCTCATAAACCAATAGAAAACACGTTTCAGTAGAAAAAATGAAATTAGTTAAAATGACTTTAAAAAGACTCCATATGACAGAAGATCCTAAGAGTTTAGTGGCTTGAGGAATTTTTCCCTAATGAACTCTTTTCTGCCTACTTCATATTTCTTAAAGAGTTAAAGTTTTTTAAATCATGACTAATTAATGTTTTAATTATTAAAAGCTTAATGATCATTACAGTTTTGGTAGAGCATTGTTAACACCAAGTGGACTTGGTCCTCCAGGCAAATATTTGTCTTATCCTGTGAGTTCACAGAGAGAGACTCCCTTAACAAAGTCTGCATTAAACTATCTTTAACAGTATAACCATTATTAGTGAATAAGATGTTTCAACTCAGGGTTACTTATTTTATGATCTGAACAATATTTTGTTCCCCCAAATTTGAAATACTTAACAATAATGTTTTCAGAAGAAATGAAAATTAGAATTATAGAAGTAAATCATTGGGAAAAAATTTTTTAATAATAATAGGAGTTTCTCATGAGCATTCAATAATAACAACAGTGCTCATACTTTTAATAATGCATGAAAATAGCTTGCAGTTTGGGAGTTAAATAAGACTTTCCTTTGCCTATGAATTGCTGTAAAGGTCCACAAAGTATTGTATATCAAATTCTAAACATAATCACCAACAACTGAGACCAGATGTTTATAATGGCCTTATAAACAAGTGGAAGTATAGACCTTGTAATTATGAACAAAGAGAGTGGTTGAGGAAAGATGCGATTCTCTCATGTAAGTGAAAGTAAGTTATTGGATGGAAAGGGATACCTGCATAAAGAAATGTATTTTTCTTTGCTGGAGGTTTCCTAAAATAATAAAAATGCAGGCCACACTATTGCTGCCAAGGGAGAAAATTATAAGTACTGTGTGTGATTCAGAGGTACAGTTTCACATCTCTACAAATGTACATTTCCACACCACACCCACCACCTGGGCACCATATTCCTCTACCAGAGTCTATTGGCACCTCTCTCCTCTTTGCTCTCTACCTTGTCTCTCCTGCTCTCGAGAGCTTTTCTGTCCTTCCTCTTATTTATCAATAATCTCTCGCTTTTCTGTAACTCTGGTCCTGACATTGAATTCTTTTCTTGGTGAATAAAAGAACCAAGAAAGAGCCCACTTGGGGTCTTCGGACTCTGGGTCTGCTTCCAAAATCCTGATTAAAACCATCCCCATGATTGTGATAATGAACATAAAATGACCATCAAAAGTTTCTGAATACAGCATTCTAACTCCTGATTCCCATCTCTGTTATCATTCTTCGGAACCAATTATTTGCTTTCTGTAACTATAGATGTGATTTATAGGACTTTATATAAATGGATTAATGTCATATTTTTTTCACCTAGATTTCTTGAACTCAGTCTAATTATTTTTGAGATTCACTATACTTGAACTACATAATTAATTAATTAATTAATTTTACATCATTCTTAATTTTTGTTCAATGCATGATATCTCCTCTCAAGTGTAGTTCCCATAAAAACCCCACCACCGGTTCCCCCGTGCACCATCACCATAGTCCCCTGTGATCTTCCCTCCCCTGTTTTGATTTCTCTCCCCCACCCCATCCCCTGCAGAATGTCTCTGATTTATAGTTGCCTGCTAGTTTTGTCTTTTTATTTATTTTTTTTTCTGATCCTTATTTAGTTCCCCTATATTCCTCCTGTAAGTGATACTATCCAATACTTTTCTTTTTCCTTCTGGCTTATTTCACTGAGCATAATCCCCTCTAGCTCCATCCATGTTGCAGTGAAGGGTATGAGTTTATCTTTTCTGATTGCTGAGTAACATTCCATTGTGTATCTATACCAGGGATGTGGTATATATTTAACTTTTCAATAAAGCACCAAATACTTTTCTAAAGTGGTTGTGTAATTTCACATTATCACCAACAGAATATGACCATTTCAGTTGGTTCTATATCTTTGCCAAGACTTGGTATGGTAAATATTTTTATTTTTAATCATTCTAAAGGGTGAAGTTACATATCATGATTTTAATTTTATTTCTCTATTGGTTAATGATGATGATTTTCTTTTTTCCTATTTGCCATTTGTATATCTTCTTTAAAAACCTACTGCTGAAATTATTGTCCATTTTTATATGGTTACCTTTTTATATTATTATTAGCTTTTGGCATTCTTTTTGTATTCTAGGTGTAAATTTTTTTTAATACTTGATTAGCTAATATTTTCCTCATGCTATTGTCTCTACATTATTTATACATTATATTGAAAAGGAGAAATTTTTAATTTTGATTAACTCAAATTACCAACTCTTCTTTCCATTTATGGGTCATGCATCTATTTATCTAGTGTAGCAAATAATAGTTGCAACAATAAAACAACTAACATCCATTTCTTAACTCAGCTTGATTTTCCATTTTATTGAAGAATTTAGTTTTTTGTGGATAGCTATGCAATTTTTGGTAACTTTTCTGTGACCCAAATCTGTTATGAGATGATTATAAAATGTTTTCTTAAATTAATTAAAGATATATTTAGTGAGTGTGGAAATGGGGAATGAGTAAGGAAGAGTATGACTATCATCCCAATATCCCCCAAATCTAAAGTTTAGTCAAACTTCTCAGTTCTGTTTCAAAAATATCTCTGATTCTATTATCTCTATTGTAAAGGAACTGACACATTTGTCTCTAAATTTCAACATTCCTCAACAGGTTAAAGCAATGGTCCCCTCACTCACCTCTCCCCATCTCTAAGATAATATATATTTACTATAATTATCAAGTGTGATCTTCTAATAATAATTTTAAAATGCACATTGCAATGGAATACTACTCAGTTACAAAAAATAAACTCTTGCCATTTATGGCAACAAGGACGGAGGCAACTATGTTAAGAGTAATAAGAGAAATAAGTCAGAAGGATAAAGATAAACAACAAATGGTTTCATTCATCTGTGAAATGCAGAGAAACAAAACAAAGGGTGGGACGGAGCCCAACCTATACCAAATCCTGGAAGTCTGAATGTAGAACTGAGGCTATGAGAGGAGGGGGCAGGACAGAGAAGAGGATGGAGGAGTCCAGTGGACTATGGGTTCCTAGGGGGTGGGGGTGGGTAACATTCTATGAACCTATTCCTCTGAATCAAATACAGTATGGAAACCAACATTATCGCAATAAAGAAATAATAGAGTTTACAATTTGAATGCACCTTAATTAATTCTCTCTTTTACAAGTGTTAGGTAAATAACACTTTTTATATTATTATTAACTTTTGGCATTCTTTTTGTATTCTAGGTGTAAAATAATGGATATTACTGTGGATGGATAAATGGGTATCGAACATAGAATATATTGATGGTATCCCAGATGCAATGATTCAAACACAGTAAGGGCAACTTGAAATTGTGTTTATAAGACTGACTTGGTGATTCCTATACACAAAACCTTTCACAAGTACAGATAAATCAAATTTATTTTTCTTTTATTATTTTTTTATTTTCTTCTTGTTGTTCGTGTTTGTACAGTATTTGATTTCTCCCCTCAGGTGTAGGCCCTGTAAATGTGCCACCACCACATCACCTGTGCACCATCACCGTGGTCCCTTGTGCTCTTCCCACCCATTTTAATCCCTTTTCCTCCACTTCCCCTTTAAGCCTCTGACGATCGTTCAAATTTAAATCCAAAATACTGTGCTGGCACAGAGGTCCCTTTGTGCTTTTACCTTTATCATCCTAAAAGCACACCATGTATAAGTTGCAACATGTTTTTGAATTATTCAAAATAAGTCTTACCTTTGCTGAGTGTTAGCAATTCTTCTTATATTTACTGAACTATCAAGTGTATCTTACATTTCTCCTACTTTACATGAAAAGCTTACATGTTCTGTGCATTGTCTTGCATAGTGTACACGGGGAAGCCTTAGTGAATGTGCTGAGTATCTCAAAATTCTGTAGTAAGCACTAGAAACACTATGATGTGGCTTCCTTACCTTTGTTTTACTTGCATATATTTATATCTCAGTCTGCTTTCTATGTGTATATTTAGTATCAGCATATTTATTACTTTCTCTTGAAATCCCTCCCAGGTCTCCAAAATTACTTAGTAGTCATACAGTATGCCCATAACAACATAATGGTTTTTGAAACTAATATGCAATAAGGAGATGTTATTTTAAAATTGTATTACACATCTGAGGGAGTAAGTTACTGTAGCAGGGTAAAATTCTTTATCATAGGAAGAATAAATATGAGGCTACACCTAAGCTACAAGATTCTCCTACAAAAGAATATCCCATATGATGTAAAATGACAGAAAATATTAAAATAAATGCATGAAACACATTTTCTATTCTCTAATGATAAAGTTGTGATTTGCAGCATTTTTTACAATTGCTTTTTTGAAAACCATGACATTTTTTGTAACATATCCCTAAAGACTTCTTTTACTTGCTGGTTCCTTAGGGTGTAAATAAAGGGATTTAGTAAAGGGGCAACGGAAGTATACAACAAAGCTACAACTTTGGATAGAGTCACTCTTTCCTTTGCAGTTGGCTTAATATACATAAATATACAGCTGCCATAGGTCAGGGAGACAACAATCATATGGGAAGAGCAGGTGGAAAAAGCTTTGGTCCTTTGCTGTGCAGAAGGGAATTTCAGAATGGTCTTAATGATGCAGGTGTAAGAGAGAATCACCAATGTTAATGTGACCCCAAGTGTCACCACAGCTAAGATTAAAGACATCAATTCTAGGTCACGTGTATCAGTGCAGGATAGCTGCAGCATAGGAGAAGTTTCACACATGAAGTGATCAATTAATTTGGAAGCACAGAAATCCAACTTGAGTCCCATGGCCAATGGGGGAAAGATGATGAGGAACCCGGTCACCCAAGAGCTGATAACAAGCTGACAGCACACTTTGCTGTTCATAATGACTGGGTAGTGCAGGGGTTTGCAGATGGCCACATAGCGGTCATAGGACATGGCCGACAGAAGGTAGAACTCTGTGACTCCCAATAAAAGAATGAAAAATAATTGTGCTATACAGTTATTGTACGAAATGGTTTTGTCTTTAGTCACAATGGTTATCAGGAATCTGGGAATACATACTGTTGTGAATAGAATTTCCAAAAAAGAGAAATTACGAAGGAAAAAATACATTGGTGTCTTGAGGCGAGGATCCAGCAGGGTAAGGAGGATGATGATCAGGTTCCCCGTCAGACTCAATGTGTAATTAAGAAATAGAAACAGAAAAGTCACAATTTGCAATTGTGGGTCATCTGTCAAT
>PVIJ01024203.1:0-12759 GCA_004024925.1 Scalopus aquaticus
TTGTGTTTTATAAAGAAGAATTCTGAATTTGAAAATATCCACCAGCATATCCATCTTAATCTCTGGTATACCATGAAGATTTGTGAGATTATAACCATTTATTTCTGATTTCTACTATTTTAAAACCTGTTCCTGCAAGTGTTACTTATAAAAATAGTTACTGAAGATGCCTGGACTTTGGAAAAGGTTGCTGTGGACTGAGAACTAACTTAACCAAGTTTAACTTTGCTAACTTTGAATATATAATAGTTTCCCTTGCCTAAAATTTGTTGCTAGATATAATTAAAATGTATAAATGCTTGTAATTTTTTAAAGCAACCAAGAAGGGGAGATTTAAATTTTTTTTTACTTCTCCTTACATGCATTAAAGGTTTAATAAACCTATGATTCTGATGGATTTTTTATTCAAAAAGAGTTTTGAGAGTTTTTATCGCATTTAAATTATTTTTATTTAGTTAAATGTTTCTTCCTTGACAAATTGAATTCTCCTTTAAATCAGGACCTATTATATATGTGTATTTTTATTTATATAATAAATCAATCATTGTATCAACAATGACTGTGTGATTTTTTTTCCCAGTAGCTTTATCATGGGTTTTGTCCTTCTGAAGACAAAAGCATGTTGTGTAATTGATGTTGTCGGTGCAGAGTTGTTGATATCATATAGGAAGTTGACCCCATGGAGTCATATCATATAATAGGGAAATATTGTCATTGCTCTATGAGTCATATTACATATGTGTTGTAAAAAAGGCATTGTTATCTTTTATAAAACAGAGTATTCATTAAATATTTTTGAATCATTCTTTAATTTAAAAATGTGGGCTTAATTATTCTTTGATATATATGCCTTTGTGTGTGAGAGTGCATGCATGTGAGTGTGTATATTTTAGAATCTAATCCGTTTCTGAACTACAGTAAATTTAACATCGCTGTTGATTATTCGGAATGGCAACTCTAGATGAAAGGACATGTAATAGAACCAAATTTACCACAGGCTGATATAAATAAGAGTTAAGTTACTAAAGTAAATATTTGGTCACAAAAACTGATAAACTTCTCAATAAAGTTCATTCTTTTCCATTCTGTTTATTCCAGTTCAGGCAGAAGCCCATACTGAAACTCAGGGTGCAAAGGGAGAACCAACCTTGGACCAAACTCCCAATCAGGGATTAAGCGCGTGCACGCACACACACGTCCTGTACACCTGCAGTCAACTGTGACAATTTAGACATACCAATGAGCCTAACGTGCAAATCTCAGGGACGTGGGAGGAAACTGGAGTACCTGGAAGAAACCCACTGGACATGGAGAACATGCAAACTCCCAGCAGACATTGGCCCTTGCAGAAATGGATGCTTTCCCCTCATCGGTGTTAAAAAAAAAAACAATGTGGAAGGGAATGATGTTATTCAATGACTTGTTGTATAGGAATACTTTTTATATGAATTTACAAAGAGGTACAAAATTGATACATTTAAATAAATAGAATCATTATGATTATAATTAATATTAACTATGACTACATTTGGGCTAGATTACGGAGTATGATAAATTTATGGTACTTTTTCAAATTGCACTTTTTCCTATTGGAGGTTTGGAGAGATCCATAGTCTCTAAAGAAGGAAAGCTATTAATAAAATGGTATTCACCAAAACCATTCCCTTGTTACAGTTTCAAGGAACATTATCTTTTAGACACCCTCAGAAATAAGAAATATATGAGGGACAGAAGTAGGCCATTTCAAGAAACCTGAAGTGGGTTCAGCCTTGCATCAAGCCCTAAAGAACTATATTTCCTCTTTGTATTTTGTCAGTCGTCCAGAACGAACACTATTCCAAGCTGTTCCACTGATTATTCAGCTTCTATGCCAATATCATTTCTGGGTTATAGACAGTGACTTCTTTTTCATTCTGGCTGAAAAAATGATTTGCATAATCCATTAGCAGGAGAGCATACCTAACAGCCTGCTGTACTGCACACAACTTATCAATGAGTCACCCATAAGGTAAGAGAGAGAGTGGTTCATTAATTAAACAACCTACTCTCACCCCAGGGCAGAACATATTAATAATTACCATCTTTATTCTTTAATAATATTATTCTGTGTTGCAGTGAATAATTAAGTTACACAGAAACAACCCAGCTAGGATAATTATAATTACTATTATTGGAATGGATAGCAACATCTTTGTCCATATATTATATGTTTCTAAACTAGGGGTACCTAGATTTATTTTCATGAAATGTGATTTTAAGATTTAAGAACATTTTACATGTTATTTAGCTACTGTTTTTTCATTAACACCCTTCAGAGCTTCATATTTTATCAGAAATGATCTGATCAAAATACTGTATATTACTAGTATTCCCTGGTGAAGAATATTAAATGGAAATTCATATCTTGAAGAATCCTGCAGATGATTTAATTTTTCTTAAAGAAATATGCATAAACTATTTCACCTCCAAATAGAAGGTATATATGAGGATGCAGCTGAACAGCAGGTTTATAGAAGCAGAAAGAAATAAAAGACCCGAATCTAATAAAATTGTGCACTGAAAGATTGTCAGAATTTCAGAAGCTTCCTCAAATCAAGCTGAACTCTGACAATGCTTCATTTCTCCTTTTGTTAAAGATATGATTGTCTAGATTCTCTTCATTTCTTTAAGCAGATGTAGTTTCCCAATATCACATTCTCTCCCAGAGAAGAAAGAACACAGGGAAAAAATCAGCATGTATTCAGCACGCTCTACCCCAGTCCGTGCTGCAAGGAAGGGCCAGTGTGCAAATATTTCAACATTAATGTTCAAGATGCCTTGTATTACATCTGGAACTCTGACCTCTTCCATGAACCACAGACTCAAATATTTAACTGTCAGTTCAACATCTGTGCTTGGGTAACAACACAGAAATTGCAGATGTGAGCTGTCCATGATATACCCCCCAGAGGTCTACTTCGACCCTTACCCTGAGAATCTTCCCCCCCCGTGACCGCTGCCATCTCTATTCAGGAGCTCTGGGCTTTATCCAGGAGCCAGGCCAGTACCCCTTGCTCTTTCTTGACAACAGCAAGCCCTGCCTGACTTCCTTGTAATATCTGTTCTGAATCTGACCCTTCTTCCCTTCCCCTCACTGCTGCCCTTGGCCTGCATGAATCCGGAGGGACAGCGCAACAGTAGGGTGAGCCAATCTGACTAATATTGAATGGCATTTTGTAAGGCAGTCCAAGTCCTCTTAATGAGTCTTGAATTCCCATAATCATAGAGCAAGCATAGATCAATGGGGCTGATTTAATCAGAATGCAGTATCATGACACATCAGCTCACCTCACACACACAACAGACACAGCCTAAGGAGCATCCCAGCCAGCTCCTGCTTCCTCTGACACACTAGCCTTTGTGCTCCAGCAACACTGGCCTTTTTTTCCCCCCCTCCAATTACGTTTATAGAGCTAAAGTTAGTTTACATCATTTTATTTGTTTTAGGGGTTACAGGTAAACCTCTACACGTGTGTGTTTTCACACCATGCCTCCCCACTGTGTTTGCAGCACACAGTCAAGTGTCTGACACATAACAGGTGCTCAACAAATATTTACTGAAGGAATGAATGAAATGGGTGTCTAGAATGCAGGCACTGTGGAATGGAATAACACTAGACTGCCTGGGGGCCTCCCTGGTGATGCAACAGGTTAAGCACAGCACTGTGAAGCTATCCAGAGCCACTGCAGCACAAGTTTGATCCCCGGCCAGCGAGCTTCCCACATGGCGCAGCAGACCTCCCCTGCTTCGCCCGCTGTTCCCCTCAGCAGTGTACTTCAGTCAATCTGCCTGTTCTGCTCCCCACTCTGTCTCTGGTGAGTCCTCTAACCAAATCGCACCTCTGGCCTACACCCAGCTTGTATGCATAAGTAAATAAATCTCCAAAAAAAAATGCTTTACTGCCTGGCAGCATCTCAGCCCACCTTGCAGAACTGAGAAGGATCCACGGAATTATTTTGACTTGATTTCTGAGGTTCAGCAGCAGCATCCCTTCAATTCCCTAGAAAACTGCTTACCCCCGCTTACTAAGTGTTGGCCTGTTGTAGGACATAATGATGTCACCACAGATAATTCAGCTTCCTCCTAAATTGGCAGCACCAGCAGAATTTAGCATTCTCTGAGAGCCCAGCACATGGGCTGACCCTGCCCTGTGCGAGCATGATGATTTCCAGGGCAGAGGTCCCCTCCTGAGCTATCGGACTTTGTGGGCCCACCTTCCTGCTTCAGATGTGGAAATGCTGTTCTCAGAACCCTCAAGTCTATCCCCTACATTTTCCTCAGACCCCGTGATGTCTAGACACCTCACCTGGATGTCTGGAATCAGCTCCTTCCTGCATCTCATGGCTGCTGGGGCCCTTGGTGTATCAGCCTGTAAATCCTAGCTCTATATAGTAGTGTGTGCACCTAACTGGCATGCCATGTTGTATTTGTCCCTTTGTGCAAGTTACCTTTCTAAAGTCTATTATACATTTTCTGAACTATGCCCATCTACCTCATATGCCCTGAACTCCTCCAGTAACCTCTAGGTCACACTGAAGCTACATGATCCTACTCATAATGACAACATGCCCCTTCTTCCAGAAATGTCAGAACCTCTGGGTATTCCATCTCCTCATGTGGGCATTTGCTGTTTTGGACTTGGTATTAATCTTCTATTTCCATCTGGCATTATAAGGCAGATCTTTCTGGACTCTTTTCTGGAAACTGTGGTCTTATTTCTGAACTTTATCTCAATTGCCTTTTCTCTGATATCATTATTATCAGTGACTGATTAGATAAATGTTAAATGGTGTATCCACCCAATGAAATATTATATGGCTGTTAAAAGGATGACGAATGATTATATTGACATGGCAACATCTTTACAACATATTTTTGAATGACAATAAAGGGAGCGAAATAATATGTTTAGTACAATTCCATTCACATTTAATCATATGAATTTTTTTACATATATATAAGTATATATGAAAGGCATGAAAATTTGCTCAAGATGGTGGTAAGATTATGAGTATCTGTGCTTTATTTTAATACATGTTATTTGCATTTTCTGAAATGAGTAAGTTATATCTTTGTAAATAAACAGACAGTTTTACAAAGGAAAGAAGTCTTATGATAGGATC
Organism: Scalopus aquaticus; assembly: GCA_004024925.1. NCBI lineage: Eukaryota > Metazoa > Chordata > Mammalia > Eulipotyphla > Talpidae > Scalopus > Scalopus aquaticus. The sequence goes on from PVIJ01024203.1 coordinate 5,164, forward strand.
TCATCACATGACCATCTCTTCTCTGATCTGTAGTGAAGCAAGTCAAAGTCAAAGTTAGCAGAGGGAGGCAGAAATGGAAAACCATGTGCCAGTGATGGTTGAGTAGGTGCAGGCCTTCATCGATGTGCTGGGCCTCTGCACCTGGCCCACCTCAGGAGCAGGAGGTGCTGGCCGTGAATGAGCCTACTGCAGCTAAAATGTTAAAGGTCTGGTTTTTATTAACCTTATTTTCTCAAACAATGCACAATCCTTAGTTTCTAAATCATATTCTTTTTTGCAAGAATTTCCCCACTTCTTAGTTGCTTTCCTTGACAGTTCTGAAGAAAGCCAACTGAACTTCAAAATACAATATTTTAAAAATGTTTTTTTTTTTAAAAGTGCTTGAAAATAATAACTATGATAGTATGGCAAAAAAGTAAGTTTTAAGGCCAACAGTCTTCTTCCTTCTGTTAGCATAAAGAACAAGGGACTATGGTGATGGCTCATGGGAGAATTGGTGGTGGGAAACCTATGGGGGATACACGATAATGTAAAGGTTATAAATTAAATAAAAAAATGAAATAAAATAAAAAATATGTATTTATTAAAAAAAAGAACATGCTAGATAATAGAGAGTGATATAATCACTGGAACCCAGCTGCCTCGGCAGTGGAGGCCGGCAGCGGCAGCACTGGTGTCCTCTTACTGCTGCTCCACAACAAGTCAGCTGTGGCACTTACTCCTCAGAGCCCCGCAACTGCCCTTTACTTCCTGGAGTGGACCAATCAGGTATAATCAGCCACAGAATTGAAAGATGGTGCAATCAGACAGGCAGGTGTGGCACCCTGAAAGCGGGTATGAGCCAGGGTTGGAGGGAGCTGAAAAAGAGAAACAGACTGTTCCAGCCTCTGAAGAAAGAAAGGGAAGACTCCATTCCTGGCCTCTGAGGAAAGAAGGAGGACCAGAAGCAGAAAGAAGGAGGAAGAATAGAAGCATCCAGTAGCCAACCTATGAAGAAGGAAGAGAAGCCGAAGACCTCTGTCAAGAGACTGGGCCTCCAGTCCTGTCTCTGACATCGCCTGAAAGGAGCACCAAAGGCTCTGGGCCTGGTGTCTCAAAGAGCTGTCAGTAAGCTCTTTGTTTCCCCTGTTGGAAAATAAACCCCATAGTTGTTGTTCCGGGATCTTGAGGTCTCTTGCAATTGTGCACGTGGGTGCAGCAGAGGAGCTTTTTGGTGGCTCTCCTGTCTTAGAGCCCGGGCAGGTGGGTAGCCATTCTGGCCTACCCTGGTATCCTATCTTCCCATCCTGACTGCCCCTGTTTTAATATTATTGAAAAGAGAAATATTTGATAAAGCCAGTCCATACAAATATTTCACTTTTACAGTTTCTGAATTGATAGTCCCAGAATAAGTCACTTACTCCAGAGATGGGAGAAAGATAGAACAAATGTACCAGGTTACTGAGAGCAGGATTTTTTTTAAATCAAAGGCACGATGCAATAGGATGAAACTTGTCCTAACACTCTGATTGACAACTAAGTTGTATTTCATTTAAAGACTGGAAACGGATGCCCCACTAGCTCTGAGGGTCTTCCTAGTTAAAGTGAACCAACCTTTAACATTAAATGGGAAGGAATATTCTGGATACCCCTGTGATCATTTGTTCAGTTGAAAATGGCTCATGTGTGCCAGGCACTCTTTTAGATAGAGGACATCAGCAATAAACAACCAAGACTCAGAAATGACTGCGGGGACTGGCAGTGATTTTTCTTTCAGTGAGTGAGAACTACCAACTTTGAAAATTGCGTGGGATAACCATGCTTGGGATAACTTCCAGCATTGCTTTCTGTCCCCTGGCGGCCCAGCACTGTGCAGGGGGCCCTGCCTGGCTCCTTGTCTCGAGTACAACGCTGGCCCACACCGAGCAGCCGCCTTCTGACAGCGTGGCCCCGCTGAGCCGCTGTCCTGCTTATGGCCCAAGGGCCTTGACCGAAGGGACATGGAGTGCAGGTTAGATTCAGAAACATCTTCAGGGGTGAATCCTTTGTACCTATACGTGAAGGTGAGAAACTGGGCTTCAGGCTGAAGGAGTAACTGAAGGAGGTTGCCCCTTTCTGGATCTTAACATATTTCTGTACCCATAAACACAAACTCATGAGTTGTATCAAGAGATCTTAAAGTTTTATATAAAACATATTTGTCTTATTTTAATGTTGTCCCCGTGTTTAATGGAAATAATTAAAAATACAACCTGATCTACTCAGTAGGACATTATCACATTTAGGGCAAGTAGTACCAGATTTCCCAAGAATGGGCGAGAGTTGATAGAGCTGGGTGCAGACCCTGGGGCTCCTAATTGCCAATCCCTTGTTCTTCCACTGTATCACGCTGTCCCACAAAGGATTTCCCTGAAACTCCCATTACATCCTATTTGTGATGCCAAGAGTCTCTGCATTAGGTCTTCTGCACTGCTTATTACCTTTTTTGCTTTGCTAGAGTGAAAGCAAATGACTATGGAATGTTATCCACCAATGTTACCTGAATGAAAATGTAGAAAAGAATGTAAAATATCTTATTAATAATCTTTATATTGAGTATAAGTTGAAATGATAATATTTTAGATAAGTAAAACACTTAAAATTAATTTTACTCGGTTCTTTTTGTTATATAAGTGTAGCTACTCGGGAATTAAAATAACATGTGTGACTAATATTATTTTTCTATTGATAATGTCAGTAAAGAAAATTAACAGGAATTTGAATTTATTTTCCTAAATATTATTGACATATTCTTGAGCTTCAATAACCATACTGGAGAAAAGTGAAACAAACAGGAAGGAAGAACATAATATTACCTGGGAATATTATACAGTTACCTGGGAATTTATACAGAGAATTAATCTGCTTCCTCTATGAAGAATCACCTAATAACATTTGGCTGTCATCATTAATAGTACATAAAAGACAGAAAAGATAATAAAATAGCTTATTTATGTACTTATGTATTTAAAGGTTAATCAGCATCTATTTTAGCTTTGTTGTATCTTTGATGAAAAGCAAGTAAAGTCAGGAGTGGGGAGAGGGGGAGAGAGAGAGAGAGAGAGAGAGAGAGAGAGAGAGAGAGAGAGAAAGAGAGAGAGAGAGAGAGAGAGTTCAAGGTTCCCATGAGGAAATAAAAAGAGCTGAGTGTTCACAATGAAGACAGAGATAAAGCTCCCTAAGCTTTCTATAGATATGATTGGTTACCTTGGAAACAGTTCAAGTTTTTACATCAAACAAGATTGTGAAGTTGACCTATTTTTTTCCGCTCAAGTAATATATGGATTTAAGGTACTTGTCACCCCAAAATGAAATAAAGGATGAATATTGCAAATATATACACTGATAGTATAATTTTTATTTATAATGAAAAAACAAATTATGTAACTATCAGGTTAAAAGTCACTAGTGAGAGATAAACTGAGCTTTTTAAGAGAATTATTTTTGATATTTTTAACTAAAATAAAACATTATTTTGGTTTTTCTGATTAAAAATATAAATTTTCCATTGTAAATTATAGTCAACCAATATAAAGGAGAGGAATAAACATGGAAAGCAGCCTCCACTCCCAGCCACAATTCCTTTGTTAGAGATGACCACATTTAGAAGTTTGGTATATGACTCTGTGTATTTGTTCTTACTCAGTGTAGGGGGGCAAAAGTGGGATCAAAGAACTCATGTTATATGTGAACTGCCTTTAAGAACATAAATATCATTTTCCTTGGAAAATTAAGATGTATAAGCAATACCGACGTATCTAACTGGCAGTCTATGCCTACTCTGCCCTCACTGCCTGCTATGCTAATTATTTGACTGGCTGCACTGATGCTGCTGAACATGTGTCAATGCCATACCCCCAGTAACCCAACTGGACTCTCCCTAATGGCAGAAATCAAGCTGTATTTAAGTGCAGCACAGTATCCAGCAGAGAGAGATGTCTGTGGCAGGTACTCAAAATTGACTTTCTCAATAATAGATCTTATTTTTATCAGTGAATATTAACTGATGATGCAAGATATTCCAGGTCCTGAACATCAGACAAGAAAGGAGAATAGGCAAATTTCTGGGTTAATGATAATTGCTCACATCCTTACAGGGGTTCTATTCAGTTAAGTCTAGGCTTTTGGCAATTTCCTTCTGAGAACAAAAATGCTTAAAGGAGATTTAGAGAAGGTCAGTGAATCACACATCAGTGCTTTATATACATTCGTTGACTGAATCCTTACAACAACCCTCTGGTGTAGGTACTTTTTTTTTTTTTTAAAGATTTATTTATGCATACAAGCTGGGTTACAGACCAGAGTTGTGGGGTGGTGAGAGGCTTCACCTGAGACAGAGTGGGGAGCAGAACAGGCAGACTGAGGCAATACACTGCCGAGGGGAGCAGCGGGCGAGGCAGGAGAGATCTGCTGTGCCATGTGGGAATCTCCCCGGACTTGCATCGCCGCTGCCTACAGCTCCACAGCGCAGCACCTAACCGCTGTGCCACCAGGGAGGCCCCCTGGTGTAGGTACTTTTTAAATTCCCATTTTACAACAAGGAATCTCAAGAACTCAAAGTATTAAGTTGAGGGCCTCCCTGGTGGTGCAACGGGTTAAATGCAGCACTGTGGAGCTGTCTGTGGCTGCTGTGTGAGTTCGATGCCCAGCCAGGGAGATTTCTACACTGCGCAGCAGCCAGACCTCTCCTGCCTCGCTCACTGCTCCCCTCAGCAGTGTATTTCAGTCGATCTGTCTGTTCTGCTCCCCACTCTGTCTCTGACGGACCATTTCACGGCCTCACACCTCTGGCCTGCACCCCAGCTTGTATGCATAAATAAAGAACTCTTTAAAAAAAAGTATTAAGTTGTAGCACTGGGAATCCAGCTGTCTGATTTTAGAAAGCATAATTCCAACCCCTATATCATACTAGGAGCTTATAGTCTAAAACTCTCATGGCTTTTCCTTATGGTCACTGGCTAAATTTTTCAGACCGATAAGCACACATATGAATGGCAATGATTCCTATAAATGGGGTGTTGGGGTGTTCCAAATAAGGGTTGAGGGAGCCAGGAGTTAGGACTGCATAAGTTCTCTTATCTAGGTTAGAGAGACAGATGAGGAAGGAGGGAACAGTTGCCTCTGATTCCCATTGCTGCTTCTATTAGTTCCACTCTGGTAGTGACATTTTTAATAACAAAGAGCAGAACTTGAAAGCATTGCTGCTCTGCGGCCTAATTTTCATCCTCTAAATTTACCATCCTGTACTTTATGATCTTATAAGCTAAATGCCTCATCACTAATTAATCAGCACCATGATGCTAAATTTTGACCACAAGAGTCAAGTCAAACAAAGCTGAGTCAACCTGGCTCTCAGTTAATTGGAAAATTTAAATGGGTGAGTGAAGTCAATTATTTAGTTATAAATAATGTGCTTTACAACCCATCATTTAAGTGGCATCATCAAAAATACTTTAATTCCACCAGATTCTAAAATTGTTTTATTCTTCTCTTTAGTATGTAATTAAAGCTACAGTATGGCTGTAAGTTGATAGAACGGAAAGTAGAATCTCTTACACAAAGAATTTTAGGTTGAATTTTATCAAAGTTATCTTCTGAGAAAAAAGCATCCTGTATGCATGTATGCACTAGCTCTTTGAAAAATAGTGAGTCAACTATTTGCCAGATACTGGGGGTACAATGGGGAAATAAGGCTTCACGGCCTGCAGGCCTACTTCCCTTGTGAGTTAGCATGTGCTTTTCCTGCCTCCTGGATGCAGGCAACAGTTTTAGACCCTGACTAACCTGTACTATTCTTAAGTATTGGCTTCATTTTCTCTAAAAAAGCACTTTCTACCTATTTGCTGTACCCCCACCATGTCTGAGCTAGACGCTGCTGTGTAACCTTCCTCAGGACTCCACATTCACCACTGTGGTTATACCTACCTCAGAACCTTGCCACCTTGTACGCATCCTTCATGGAATTCCACATTTCAATGAGAAGTTTTTGCTATTTGATCATTTTTGTCCCAGTGTGGAAGTTACTAGCATGCAGTCAGTGGTTTGGGTAGATCAAACCTAAAGATGGGGCCACAAACGAGACAACGGAAGGGTGTACTCTGGTTCTATTCAGGAGGCTGCACAAGCAATCTGGAAGAACATCAGAGGAGCTACTAAAAAAACCCAAAACTCATTGAACATCTGCCCATAAAAGTACCACTCAAACTGTCATGAGAGATCATGATAAAACCATCCTTCCAGATTTCTTTTCATAATGACTGGTCTCTATGTTACCATGATAATCATCTTCTATCTTAGCTCCCATTTTTTTCTGTTTCATTTCTCTCTCACAGTAATTTTTTTTAAGATTTATTTATTTATGCATACAAGCTGGGGTATAGGCCAGAGGAGTGGGGTGGCGAGAGGGTTCACCAGAGACAGAGTGGGGAGCAGAACAGGCAGAGGGACGGAAATACGCTGCTGAGGGGAGCAGCAGGCGAGGCAGTAGAGGTCTGCCTCGCCATTTGGGAATCTCCTTGGCTGGGCATCGAACTCCCCCGTCTCTGCTGCCGACAGCTCCACAGCACAGTGCTTAACTGCTGTGCCACCAGGGAGACCCTCTCACAGAAATTTTTAAAACCTGTAACTTTGACAACATATTTGTGCACTTGTTTGTTGCTAACTTCCTGAGCCTAGGGATCCAGTCTCTACCCTCAGTTGCCAGGACAGGTCACAACATAGGTGCTTGACAAAAGTGTTCTCAGATTTTATGTGTCCTCAAACTTCTGTACAGACATAGTGAAAAAACATGTCTGTATATATGGGAAAAGGCAGGCTGCAGTTAACGTCAGAATATATTAGAGTACCTGTCTGCTGTAGCCACTCAATAAATATTCACTGAATAAGTGAGTGACTAAGACATTCAATTAAAATTTTATTTCATAAAACCACATATTTATGGACAACTAATCTTCGACAAAGGAGCAAAGAAAATGCAGTGGAAAACAAGATTAGTTTGTTCAATAAATGGTGTTGGGAGAACTGGACTGCTACATGCAAAAAAATGAAGCTAGATCACTACCTCACACCATGCACAAAAACCAATTCAAAATGGATAAAAGACCTGGAGATAAGACCTCAAACCATAAATTTTACAGAAGAAAAAATAGGCAAAACTCTACATGACATACATCTCAGCAAAATCTTTAAAACCACTTCCCCCATAGCGAAGGAAGTAAAAGAAAAGATAAACAGCTGGGACTACATCAAACTAAAAAGCTTCTGTACAGCAAAAGAGACAATAATTAAAACAAACAGACGCCCTACTAACTGGGAGAAGATCTTTGCACACAACACAACCAATAAAGGACTGATAACAATAATCTACAAAGAGCTCACATAACTCAAAAAAAACAAAGCCAACAATCCAGTCAAAAAATGGGCAGAAGAGCTAAAAAGACACTTCTCCAAAGAAGAAAAGCAAATGGCCAACAGGTACATGAAAAAATGTTCAACATCACTTATAATCAGGGAAATGCAAATTAAAACCACAATGAGATACCACCTCACCCCAGTGAGAATGGCGCACATTAATAAAAC
>PVIJ01024204.1:0-12759 GCA_004024925.1 Scalopus aquaticus
AATACACCACGACCAAGTGGGATTTATTCCAGGGACACAAGGATGGTTCAACATCCGAAAATCAATCAATGTAATCCAACACATCAACAAAAAGAAAAATAAAGACCATATGATCATATCAATAGACTCTGAGAAAGCATTTGACAAAGTGCAACACCCATTTATGATAAAAGCCCTTGAAATCCTTGGGATAGAAGGAGCATACCTCAACATAATAAAAGCCATATATGAGAAACCCACGGCCAATATTATCCTCAACGGTGAGACGCTGAAGGCCTTTCCCCTAAGATCAGGAACAAGGCAAGGATGTCCACTCTCACCATTACTTTTCAATATAATACTGGAAGTCCTAGCCAGAGCAATTAGACAAGAGAAAGACATTCAAGGGATTCAAATAGGAAAAGAAGAAATTAAACTGTCCCTATTTGCAGACAATATGATAATATATATACAAAACGCTAAAAACTCCATAGAAAAACTACTCAAAATAATAGACCAGTTCAGTACAGTAGCAGGATACAAAATCAATGCACAAAAATCAGTAACCTTCCTATATGCAAACACCCAATCTGAAGAAGAAGAAATTAAGAAATCCATCCCCCTCAAAATTGAAACCAAAAGATTGAAATGCTGTACAGAAACTTTTTAGTTTGATACAGTCCCAGCTGTTTATCTCTTCCTTCATTTTCTTTGTTTCGGGGGATGAGTCTTTAAAGCTGTTTCTGAGATGTAAGTCATGGAATGTTTTGCCTATGTTTTCTTCTATGTATTGTATGATTTAGGATCTTATGTTCAGGTCTTTTATCCATTTTGAGTTGACCTTTGGGTATGGTTTCATTCTTTCGCATGTAGTGTAGGCTGCCCTTTTAACTGCTTTTTGCCAGCTGTTTTGAGATGTATCCTATCAGGCAAAAGTGGAACAGAAGCAAGAGATCACACATGGCTTAGGACCATCTAACATATACTTGGAAAAACTATTCAGAGAACATGTTATTAATATTAAATATTAAATATGGCAGGCATATATATATTTTCTATTTCATTCAGTAATTGTTTTCAAAGGATCTGGGTTGTTACTGAATCTCAAAAGAAAAATGTAATTGGCTTTTGCTTACCAAAGAAAGAATACGGCCTTAGATTCATACAGTTTAGGTGTTCACTTACCATTAAATGTGTCCATTCAGTGGCAATGTTGGTATGTTCTTTTCCTTTCATTATTTCATTTAAATTTCAGAAAATGTCCTTATGGATAGACCAGATACTATGATCTGATCTTTTATAATTTTGATTTCCTTTAATCATGAGTCATCCTGCTGTTGTTAAATAAAACAATTACTTTAAAATTGTCTTTCACATTCCATATTTAATATCGCTGTGATTCTTTGTTTGCAATAGGAACATTTAAATCCAGCTGGACTTTTCTTGAAGACAAAAATCCTCTTGAAGGGTGAAACAACTAATGAAGAACTCCTTGAAGGTATCACCTCTGTGTGTGAAGAGCACACAATTTTGAATTACCATTATGGATTTGTTGAATATGAGACCTTTGTAGTATACTAACAGTAATTTGGTGTTGATTGAGAATTTGGTGTTGATTGAGAAGAAAATTTATCACATAGGAAAGGGAGAAGATTGTTAGCCAGGAAGAAAGAAAAAAGAGAAACTAGCAGGTTTAATAGGTGTTTTAAAAAGGCTGAATAAAAGCTATTGGTTTTTTTTTAGTCTAGAAGAGAATTACAGATGCTTTTGTAAAACTGTGTACCACTATGAAGAAAGAATACACGGGTCAACAAATTTTTACAAAAGTCATGTTACTGAAATAAAATTAGTCATTTCCTCTCAATTCGTATGTGCTCAACACGAATATGACAGTCAAATTCTAATTTTGGCTCTAGTTTTTTTTGTAATCTGCAATAAATTGATGTTTACATGCCAATAGTAATAGGCCTATGGTTAATACCTGTAAAAAGTCAAGTCATAGACTACTTCTTAGATTTCTATGCTTGTCTCTTGTATAGCTGTTCAAGAATAGAATAGATGGAAGACAGTTTCTATTGTGCAAAAGCACAGCCTTAAGACTCAGTTTCGAAAAGTCTAGAAATAGTCTCCATACTTGTGGGTCATGAGTGATTTCTAAGACATTCATGAGGCCCCCAATATCGGAACAGAATTCCAGAGTACTTTCTTTTCTGAGGAAAGGCTCCAACTGCTGGTGGCGCTTTTGATATAAAGTAATTGTGACATCTTCTTCTAGAAGATTCCATTGTTGGAGTCTTGATCCTAGCAATTCTGCTTTGTTCTTGGATAAGTCCAAATCACGAACCAGGTCATTGAGTTCTTCCTGTGTTAGTCTGTGTTGGGTTGATGATGCACCACAGTGAAAATCTGGATCACTGAATGCTGATGAAACAGGTCGGCTCACCCTTGTCCTCAGCAGATGAATCAAGAGAATATTCTGTTGGAGGTTCTGGAATAGGAAGTCCCTCATCATGTGGAACTGGTCTGAATGCAGACGGAATGTTTGGGTAGACTATTCTCGACTTCTTTTGCTTCGTTATTCCACTGGAAAGAGGAGGAACCAAGCAGAAGTAACAGTCTTTTATGTGGTTGCTTAGCTCTCCCCACACCATGGGGACTGCAAACGACATTGATGGTCTTTTGCCATTTAGCCACTGTGAAATCTGTGTTGTACATGAGGCATAGCATATATGCGGGGCCCAAGGCTTGTCTTGGTCACCAACCTTTCATCCGAAGTCAAGATGATAAGCCTTCTTCACTTGAGAAGTGATACTTTTCTTCTGGTTGGCAAATGTCACTTTCCCACAAATAGAGCAGAAATTGTCCACGCTATTAATGCACTTTTGAGGCATTACTGTTCTGTATTGTGCCTAAATGGATAAAATAATAACAGTTCTATGAAACAGTAGCTTAAACTGTCTTGCACAAAGTTTGAAATATTTTCAATGCTCAGCCTTTCCGACAGGACTTTATATAGTGCACTGCTGACATCAGCTTACTTTGGCAGCCGCCTGGGAGTTGTATTGCATTGCATCAGAAAATGATGCAGTCAACTCTGGATGATGTGTGCATGATGGTATTATGCAATGCGATGCAATATTCCATCATTCTAGGCTGATTTAGGATGTTGTTGCAGTCCTGCTGGATACATTTACACTGTGAAACATATAAAATGAATTATATGAAATACCTTCAAAATGAGAGGTGATAAAAAAATTTCAGTGTTATATTCATGTTCAGCACGCCAAGATTCTACAGATTAGGGCCTTTTAAATCAGTAATGATCTCACCGTTGACCAGTGTTATCTATTGATGGAAAAAGCCATTGTAATGCTAGACTTTTTATAATTACCTTTATAAATATTGCTGTTTGTTGTTTAATATTCTCAAGTGTCTGGAGTGTACACATCAGGAAGTAAACATCCGTTGAGTGTATATGTATTTGTGGGTCATTTAACAAGTCACTTAACTTTTCTGTGTTTAAGTTTCTTCATATTTAAAATAAATATAATAATGTGCACGTAATTGTGTTGTTTTGAGAATCCTATGAAAAACATATAAACATTTAGCACCAAGCCTAGTGCATAAAGCTAGTATGAATACAAGTTATTTATTATTACACCTATTATCATTATTACTATATAGATGCATTAAGTGAGGACAAAAAAATCCTTATGTCCACTGGTCCTTTAATAGCATTTCAGTTATGTTTAATCATAAAAACAATTTGCTTAAATTCTTTCATGTGCATATGCTCTATATTTTAAACAAATACACTTATAGTTGCATTGTACAGGTGCATTATTTGTACTATTTAAAACTGTATGTTAGTATAACTGCTTATTCAATAAATAATAATAATTTGTAATAAGTAGGACAGTAATCAAATTTGGAAGTAGCTATAAACTTACTGCTAATTTAGTACTGCTGAAATTTTCTTTAACCTCTAGAATCCTAGCCAATCATTAGAAGGCCTCAGAAGCCAAAATGTATAGAGGATTCTGCATCTCTGGGTAACAGTATCATTTGTTGTACACAGGTTGAAAAATGTTAGGAAGTAGGAAGACAACTCCACTTTTTTTTTCACTAGGGAAATAAACTAACCAATTAAAAGAATATGCTTACCCAAACTAATAAAATATGGGAAGGCCAGAGGGATTATTGAAATCACCTTGTTTGAAGTTGATTGATTTCAGACTAGAATTCCCCATTACAATTTTTATCAAATTTAGATTAAGAAGCAGAGCTTAAAGTGATACTACTCTATATTACCAGATTGTTTTTATTGAACTCTTCTTTTGATATTCAGAGTAATGAAGTTGCAACATCAGTCAGTTTACAAATTAGGTTACATCCCTGTATCTGAATTTTCTATATTGTAAAATAATAAAATAACCTTCTACTTTTGTTGTATTGAGAGAATGAGTGAAACTTGCATATTTATAGTCTGTTCATTTCTTTGCGATTAAGTGTACTTTATACTGTTAGAAAGGTCACCCTATTTACTGGCATTAGAATTTCACCAGTATTTTTTATAGTAGAAAAAGTGGAAGCTAAAATATTCAGTTTTTTACTATGGAAGGATAACACATATCCATGAAGGGAAATTTTGGAAAATACAAAAAAATGTCTATAGCCCCACCATCCACAGGAATATAAATTCCTTAACAGTAGGGATTTTTGTGTATTTTGTCCACTGCTGGATTCCTAGCATGAAGCACAGTGCCTGGTGCATTAAGTGTATTTAATATACTCATCAAATAGTTGTTAAATAAATAATGGAATCTAAGAGCAATTACTTCTAGCAATTTTATTTTTTATGTTCAACATTTTTTCATCTCAGTTTAATTTGTTTTGCAGAACTGTACCCATATAGTAATACAACCTTTGTTTTCTAATTTTTTACTTAATGATCTTATAAACATTTTTCATTTAGTGAATATTTTTTCCATATTATTTCATTCTTTACAGTTTTAAAGGTTGCATGATAGTTTATCACTACCTTACAGTGCATTCTTAGTGTATTTCCGTTTCTTTGTTATTATAATCTACATTGCTTTTAGTATCTCTTTTCATAAACCTTTTCCCATATATATTTTTAAAGCAATGGTCTTTTTAAAAAATTTTTTGCATAGAAGAGCTGGGGTGTAGGCCAGAGATGCAGGGGGTGAGAGGATTCACCAGGGACAGAATGGGGAGCAGAACAGGTGGATTTACTGAAATACATTGCTAAGAGGAGCAGCAGGCAAGAAAGAAAAGGTCTGCTGCACCATATGTGGGTTAGCTCCTGGGCCAGGGATCAAACTCAAGCTGTAGAGGTGATAGTGCTGAGACTTAATCCCTAGGCCCCCAGGGAACCCCTTCCTTTATTTCAAATGACTTCAGAAGTACAATTTTTGAAGTAAAGGAAATAATAATAACAATAGCTGCTATTTATTGAATGCTTGATTACCAGTTAGATGCTTTTTTATACAATTTGCTTACATTATCTCATGTAACCTCAACAACCCGGAGAGATTGGTGAAATATTCCCTATTTTACACAAGACAATATAAGGTACAGAGAAACTAAGTAACTTACTTATGGCCGTATAGGTGGCTGGTGGTTTCAAATTTTTAATCACTGTGTTCTTAGCATATAGTGCTGCCAGATTACTTTTGCTGTGCATATAAGAGTGCCTGTTTCATTCCATTTGCTCAAGCATTGCATATTACTAATTTATAAAAAAGATTTTAATAAATTGTTAGGTAAGACATTGTATATGGAAAACATAGAAAGTAGATTTCAAACAGATAATTATTGAAAATAAACTTCCCCCCAAATGAAACTAATACAAATATTTTGCTTTTTCTCTTCGTTAGGTATCATGGAATTTTTACATCTTGATATGCCTTTAGAGTTCTATCTGAATATTGCTAAACTTCTGATGGATCATGAGAGGTACTGAAGAATTGATTTTCTTTTCTCTAAAGACCAACATTTTTTTTTAAGGTTTCTAAGGGTTTTAATGACATATATCGAAAAAAAAATACGTACCCATATTCACAGGACATATTTGCCATTAACTGATCAAATTAAATGATGGAAAACTTGCTTAATGATTTAAACAAAACTAAAGTTGTGCATCAGAATTACTGGGGTATAAGCACTTGAAAAGATGCTCAGTATCATTAGCCATCAGGAAAATGCAAATCAAACCATAACAAGTAACCACTTCACACCCACCTAGAATAGCTATAATCAAAAAGACAAATAATAGATATTGACAAGGATGAGAATTTGTAACCCTCATACACTGCTGTTGGGAATGTAAAATGATTCAGCCCTTTTAGAAATTGTTAGTTCTTCAGTAAGTTAAATAATAGTTGCCATGACTCAGCACTTCCAGTCCTGAGTTAAACAGGAAATAAATTTCCATACAAACACTTGTATGTGATGTTCATAGCAGCATTATTAATAATATTCAACTTTGAAAACAACTAAATGTCTATCAGCTGATGAGTGGATAAACAAAATGTGGTATGCTCATACTGTGGAATATTATTTGGCAACAAAAAGAGTACTGATACATGTTTCATGGATATGGGTGGATCTTAAAAGCATTATGCTAAACGAAAGGAGCCAATCACAAAGATCACATATCATATCTTTTATTTTCAGAACATGCATATTTATGGAGACAGAAAAATTAGTGGTTGTGTATAAATGTAGAAGTTAGGGGAAATGAAGAATGACTGCTAATGGACATGAGGTGTTTTTCAGCATAAAGAAATTGGGTTATGGTTGCCAACCCTGAATATACTAAAACAATTGAATTGTATACTTTAAATGGATGAAATTTATAGTGTATGAATTATACCTTAATAAAGGTGAATAAAAATAATCACTAGGGAACTTCATAAAAATATAGAACTCTGGCCCTACCTTACTTCAACAAGCCCAGACCTCTGTATTCAGTAGTCTTCCAGGTAATTTTGAGAATCACTATTTTAGACCAGATGTAAGTAAGCATTTTCTATAAAGGACCAGGTAGTAAATATTTTAAGCTTTGCAAGCCATAAATCTCTGTCATGCCTGCTTCCCTCTGTTGGAGTGTGAAAGTAGCCATGGATAATCTATAAATGAATGGAAGTGGTTGTGTTCCAATAAAACTTTTATTTCCAGTAACAGCTGATTGATTGGATTTAGCCCACAGGCTATAGCTTGCCAACCATTGTTGTAGACCTATCTCCTACTTGACACATGAATTCTCTATGACTTCTTATATGAGAAGTTCTGTTCAGTCTCTTCTAGAATACCTGTGGAAAAGGAGATTATAATTATTATATTTTTATAAGCCTGCAATACAGATTTGCTCCTTATATAGAATTGATACATATTTTTTAGTAATTTCTAAGGCTGTTAGTTCTGCCATCTGGTTACATCTAAATTTTTTTTTTTGTAATCTTATGATTGGTATTTCATGGCTGTTTTCTATATATATACACACACACACATATATATGTGTATATATATAATTTAAAAAAATGTATATCATTGTGTATTCCCCATAAAATTCCCGCCACCAGATCACTCATGAACCATCACCATAGTCCCTTGTGCTCTTCTCTCCCCTGTTTTGATCCCTTTTCCTCCCCCTCCATCACAGAATGTCTCTTATTTATGGTTGCCTGCTGGTTTTGTTTTTTTTAATCTGGATCAAGAACATGTGGTATATATACACAATGGAATACTATTCAGCAATCAAAAAAAGATAAACTAATGCCATTCACAGCAACATGGATGGAACTAGAAGGGATTATATGCTCAGTGAAATAACTCAGAAGGAAAAAGAAAAGTATTGGATGGTTTCACTTATAGGAGGAATATAGGGCAACTAAATAAGGGATCAGGGGAAAATAACAGCAACAAAAACAAAAAAACCACAACAAAATAAAACAAAAATAAACTGACAACTATAAATCAGAGACATTCTACAGGGGAGGGGGAGAGAGAGAGACCAAAACAAGACCGGGAAGAGCACAAGGGACTATGGTGATGGTACACGGGTGAACTGGTGATGGAAATTCTAGGGGACTATACCTGGGAAAAGAAAGGAAACATTGTACAAAAATGAACAATGATATAAAATATATATGAATACAAAAAAGTACCTCTTTTGAATATAATTCAGGTTAAAAATAATAATGGTCAGTATTTTTTTCCTTTACTTTCAGTTGATCATAAATTATTACCTAAACTGAAAATAAAGTCTAAAATTCTAAAAAAACAAACTAGACTTTTACAGTATCAGTTGCTCTTTTTTTATAAATTCATTTTCTTACATCATTGATAATTTTTTTATAGTATTTGATTTCTCCCATCAGGTATAGTTCCCATAGTTCTCCCACCACCATAGCACTTGTGATCCATCACCATAATCCTTTGTGCACTTCCCTCCCCAATATCAATTGCTCTTAATCCCTGAATTCTATATCTTCTACTTTTATGGTTGATTAAGTACCCAATAGTTACACTTTATAAGCAATATATTAAATTTCAGCCTGATTGTTATAGTCTATTTTTTCATTTGTTCTGATCTTTGTGAATTTGCATTCTATCATGAAATGTATTAACTACTCTTCCCAGTATATACTATCTTCAAATTTTGTAGGCATGCCACCAATCTTTACTTAATTCAGAGTCAGAAAACTTTTTCTTAAAGGAGATGATAGTATATATTTTAGAATTGTGAGCCACACAGTTTCTGTTATCATAGGCAATACACAAAGGAATGCATGTGACTATGTTCCAGTAAACCTTTTTTCCTAATAAATACACATAACACAAAATTTACCTTCTTAATCATCAGGTGTATGCTTTAGTAGAGTCAAGTACGTTCATATTCTGCAAACATCACCACTGTCCATCTTCAGAACTTGTCACCTTGCCAAACTGAAACTCTTTATCCATTAAATGAGAATTCCCTATCCCTCCCAACACACACCAACTCGTACAACCATCATTCTACTTTCTGATTTTCAACATCACTCAGTATAAGGGAAATGCAAATCAAAGTTACAATGAGATATCATCTCATCTCTGTGAGAATAGCAAGTAGAATATCAAGTAGAATAGAAACAACAAACATTGGTGAGGATATGGACAAAAGGAACTCTCATCCACTGTTGGTGAGAATGTGATTTATTGCAGTCTCTGTGGAAAATGGTGTGGAGATACCATAAAAAAAGGAAAATTCCCTGTGATCCATCAATACCACTGCTAAGTATTTATCCAAAGAACATGAAAACACTAACATAAAAATATTTATGCACTCCTATATTCATAGCAGCACTGTCCACAATTGCCAAAACATGTTACCAACATAAGTGACAAGTGACAGACAACTGGATTAAGAAATTGTGGAATATATGCTCAATGGAATACTACTCAGCTATTTAAAAAGATGAAATAGTGCTGTTTGGGACAAAATGGATGGACTCTGAGGTGATTATGCTAGATGAAAAAAGAAAGTGAAAGATACTGGTTGGTTTCACTTATCTGTGGAATATAAATAACAAAAAAAATACTGGCAAAATAAAGCAAAAACAATTCTGAGACTCTGGGAGAAATAAACTGGTTACCAGAGGGAAAGAGTAAGAGAGGAGGGATTAGAGGAAGGAAAGAGATAGAACATTGACATGGGAGGTTTGGTTGAGGGTGAGTGAAGTATGTGCACATATAGAGGAGTAAAACTGTAACCCCAAAGTTTTTAGACATGAAACAATTGACACATTAAAAAATAAAATAAAAATTCCATTTGGTTCTTTTGTGATTTTGATTGAAAACTGGATTTTTGAAATATTATTTTGTAAGACTGGATCTTATTCAAATCTTCTGCTTCAGTTGTCCTCATACACTGATTTGGCAGGGGGGAAAGGAGACACCACTTCTTTACTGCCAGAATGGACAGAAGTCCAGGTTCCCCACTCAACTTTCATTGACATGGAGTAGGCAGGTGAAGAGGATAGGAGCCTCCACTGATGCTACTTGACTGAAAGGGACACATATGTATCATTACTGCTGCATGTGGTCTCCACTAATACTGTAGGTGGGTTACTTCATTACTGCTCGGTGGCAGTCAAAGTCTTCTGATGTAAGTATAGCTGTTCCTGCATTCTTTTGGGGGTCTATTTGCTTGTAGGATTGTTTTCCAACCTTTTACTTTCAGTCTATGTTTATCTTTTGTAGTTAAATGTGTTTCCTGGAGACAGCAGGAGGTTGGCTTCTGTTTTTGGATCCAGCCTGCTACCCTCCATCTTTTTATTGGTGAGTTTAGTCTGTTTACATTTAGAGTTAATATTGATATGTTGACATCTATATTTGCCATTTCGTTTGTATTGTGATTGTATTCCTTGTCTTATTCTGATCTTCTTATTCATTCCTCTGTCAGTTTTGCCTTTAGGACTTGTATTTTTTGGAGTGAGGGTTTAGTCATGATGAATTTCTGGAGTTTCTGTTTGTCTGGGAAGGTCCTTATTCTTTCTTCATAGCAGAAGGAGAGCTTTGTGGGGTAAAGTATTCTTGGTTGGCATTTGTTGTCTTGGAGTTTGTTGAATATGTCCTTCCATTCTCTTCTTGCCCATAGTGTTTCTTCGGAGAAGTCTGATGTTAGCCTGATTGGTTTTCTTTTATTTGTTTCCTACCCCTTGCAAATTCAATAGTTTTTCCTTATCTTGAACTCTAGAGAGCTTTATTATTATGTGTCTTGCTGTAGTTTTTCTTTCATCATGATAATTTGGGGTTCTTCTTGCTTTTTGTATGTCTATTTTCATCTCTGTCTTCATACTTGGGAAGTTCTCTTCTTTTACCTCCTTAAATAGTTTTTCTGGAGACACGCCCCCCCCAAACATGGCAGCGAACAGATGCTAGGATCAGGCTCTCCTACAAAAAATCGATTTATGGAGAAAAATATCCCTAACTTTGAGAACTGTCTCAAAGAGAACTAGATACCCTATGCAATACAATCAACCCCGGGGGTGCTTTGGACTTAAAAATAAACTGAAGAGTCGGAGTAAAGAGAAGAGAGGGGACATCTAATTCCACACAAAGGAGGAGCAGAGAGGAGAGATGGGTGGACCAGCTTCTCCTGAGAGCCACTGAATACAAGGTTAGAAACTGCGGTGAGGTCGGAGGGCTCCGGCCAGCCGACTGGGAGCACGACCCACACTCCCCCACCCCAAGACCTCCCTCTCTTCCCTGCGTGGCAGCCGTGAGGAGCAGGAAAGCGGGAGGGTCACTGTGTCCCATCCCCCACCTGGAGCTAGGTATCTACTCAAAGAGGAGAAAGTCCAAGCAAGAAACATCCCCCACTGGTTGCTAGGTGATAGATTAGCCAGAAAAACCGATTGGGCTGGAAAACCTCCTGCGGAGACCACCTCTTTCTGGGCTTTAGAATGCAAATGAATAGGAGGGGAAGGATGGAATTTAAGGACTATTGACTGACAATCCCCAAAACCCCTCCCATACCTGTTGCTGAAAAAAATCTGCTGAAAAACTCTCTGGCCACACCCTCCCCTGCAAAGTATCAGCATCTTGGCACACGGAGGGCAGCAAAAAACAAACAAACAAAAAAAGACCACAGCAGGTGGTGAACACGGCCCAGCACTCGCCACCCCCTCCAACTTCTAGGCAGCTGCACACTGGCACCCTAGAAACTAGGTGAGGTGAAACGCTGATCAACAGCCACCCACAACCTCCATCCCTGCATCCCTTCGTGGAGTAGCAGGCCCCAAGCAGCAGAAAACAAACTGAGACCAGGAGCTCCCAACCCCCCGCCCCCCAGACATAACCCGAGGGGCAGGAATAGCCCCAGGCAAACATCAGAGGAAAGGGGGGGAGAGGGGAGAAAGAATAGAAAGACTCCCAGCAAGGACTAATGACAGCAGCAACAACAAGACAACAACATATGTCACTGGAAAGGAGGGGCTGAACCCCAGCAGGGGACCCAACCAGAAACCCCAGAACCTAAGAGCAAAAGGACTACAGAACTCATAATTCGCATCTCCCCAATACGTTATTTTCTTTATTATTATTTTTTTATTTTTTTACGAGTTTATTATTATTATCCCTTTTATTCTCTTTATTATTTTTTATTTTATTTTTTACTATTTTATTATTATTATCCCCCCTTTTTTAACTTTTAACTTACCTTTTTCTCTTGGTCCTTCATTCCTACTTTTCTTCATCTCCATTCCCCTTTTCTTTCCTCTCCCTGTTTTTTCTTTTTCTTTTTTTTTCTCTTTTCCCCTTCCTCTCTTTTTTCTTTCTCTTTTACTACAAACCACCCCTTCATCTTCCATAATTAAACTCGGAACCGGAAACACACTGGAGACACGCCACGAGAAACACAAAAATTCAACAAAGAATAATAAGAAAATCCAGAAGCTATCTAATCACAGCCAAGGCAACTCAGACACTAGGGAACCACAAACACTCCTGAGCAAGTAAAACCAGGAGTCATGCCCGCCAGCACCAGTGGAAAACTACGAACAGAGCAAAGTAGAAAACCAACAATGGGAAAGAAAAAAGTCACAAATGACCCTCAAAACAATACACCACAAAAAGAAACTCCCTCTCCAGAACCCATTAATATGGACATAGAAGATTACATCCACCTAACAGA
Organism: Scalopus aquaticus; assembly: GCA_004024925.1. Classification (NCBI taxonomy): domain Eukaryota; kingdom Metazoa; phylum Chordata; class Mammalia; order Eulipotyphla; family Talpidae; genus Scalopus; species Scalopus aquaticus. Next base: position 12,683 of record PVIJ01024204.1, read on the forward strand.
TAAAGACTTCAAAATAGCCATCACAAAAAAATTGATAGAATTAAATGAAAAGAACAAAGAACTGAGGGATATAAACA
>PVIJ01024205.1:0-12758 GCA_004024925.1 Scalopus aquaticus
GTGGTGGGCTACCCTAGGGGAATGCAAAATGTAAAAGACATAAATAACAATAAAAATATATATTAAAAAAAAAAAAATAATGGTGCACATTCTTAGGTCCTGAGAGCAGAGTCTGGGACCTAGAAATCTGAACAGAGTGGGAGATTGGCATCTTCAGATTACACAGTCATCAAATACAGAGAGATTTAAGCAGCTGTGTGACTGATTTGGTGCTCATGCCATCAAGAGAGTATCTTTTGTTCAGAAGACTGGAAATGTGACCAGTAAGGCCACGTGCCAGTGTTTCAGTATATTAAATGTATAATTAATCTACACTTATTATTTAGAAACCCTGTGAAAAAAAAGATTTGGAAAATGCACCCTTGATGTACCTACATGTATCTATAAACTTCATACAGTTACTAACATAGTATGAATATTACTAAGCACACAAACATTGATGACATTGAAAGGGTAAGAAAAAAATACATGCCTTCATGTTTCCCATCCAATATAGCATTTCTTACCTTCCCTCGATACCCACTCCTACTTGGGACCAAGAGGTTTGGGACCACATTCTTTGGGGCAAGAGACCAACAAGAAAAGGGTATGTGTTCACATAAAATTATCTGTAATCCCAGATATAACTCCAAAATTATAAATGTTAATATCTTGGTATATTCCCTTTTTCTCTGTACAGCTATCCAAATATGTAAGTATTTTTAAAGAGAAGTTATAATGGACAAGCTGTATTCTAATCTCCTTTCCCACAGAAAACATTATGAACAACAAACTGCATATTCTTCCACATCATCTTTACAACTTTAATTATTTTCCTTATTTTGACTGTAATACATGTTTATTGTGAAATCTTATTAAATATGTATAAACAAAGAGCAAAAATTAAAATTACCCATTTTTACTACCTGGACATAATACTTACATTGCTTTGCTGCTAATGTTGTTGTTGTTTTTTGGTGTTTTTTTTTTTTTGGTCCAGTTTTTTCTTTTCAGTGCACTACTCATAGTCTTTCATTAATGGGGTCATGTTATGCACACTCTCCTGCAACCTGTTTTATCATTTTATGTGTGCTATGTACTCCTTTCTATGTAATGAAATTCTCTTCTTTAACACCAAATGAATAACTCAATATGGGAATATTTTCAAAACTGATGTTCTCTGAACATTATTCTAAAAGATTCTAATAGATACATTGAGAAAAAATAAGTAATGTGATAAAATAAATTTGGAAAATATTTGAACTGCTATAATGCACATTCGTGATTAGAGTTTCTGACAAACCTAAAACTAAAAAAATATATATTTCATTTCATTTAACATGGTGTTTTTCAAATTTTATTTGAGCTTGACTCACTTTTTTGAGGCAGTTTAAATAACATTCAGGGCAGTGCTAATTACCATATATTGCAGTCCTATCATCTCAAACATGTAAGTTGTCATAATTTAAAACTATAGATCACTGCACTGTAAGAAATATTCTTATTTCTATATATTAGAAGCTTCATATATGATGTGTATATTTTGTTTCATAAAGCAGAATTATCAGCTAGAAGTATATGTAGACTTTGAAGCTTTCTCTCCTGATAAACCACCAGAAATGTATTTATTTATACTACCCCTATAAGGACATAAGGATACTTATTACTATACAACCATGCCAGCACTGGGTATTACCACATAAAAGTAAACACTTAAATAAAACTGGTCTTCCTATTTCAAAAGTAATTGTTGTTTATTGTGGAAATTTTAAGAATAATAGAAGAAAAAAGAGATGGAGAGATAAATCACCCATAATCTCACAGTTTACAGATAACCACTATCAACATGGGAGGCAGTATATAACTAGGATGTCTGTGTTTTCTTTTACAAATCTATAATTATGCAAATTATATATCATGCAATTTTGCAATGAATATTACAACTTCAAAATGTTAGTTCATTACCTAAATTTGCATTTGTCTAAAAACTAGCAAAGTTGGACAGTTTTTCATATGCCTTAGTTTCTTTTAGGTAATTGTTTATTCACATCATATGCTCAGATTTCTGTTGAAATCTTTGACATTTACTGTTTTGGAGAGAGGGGTTCTCTATATTTATATGCGTACGTAAGAGTTACAGCTCTAATTGGCTTGGGTGATACATGTTACATAGATATTAACTATTTTTCGTATTAGAAATATTGTCCCAGATTAACTGTTTATCTTATAATTCTTTTTACTTACAGAGGTTTTTTTACATACAGAGTTTTCTGATTATGTGTTCTTAAATCAATAAAAGTTTTTCTTTGGATATTGGCCACATAACAATTAGACATCTATGCTTTGTGATAATTATTTTCTTTCAGTATTGATGGTTCTCTAAAAATACTGACATATTTGATCTAGTTGGCAACACATAAAGCAGGTGCCATACTCAGGGAGATGGGTTTTATGCAGATCCTTTTACTCCTAATCAAAACAAGTCCCCAAAGTTTAAATTATCATGCAATACACAGACACCTCCCAAATTCCAACCCCGTTGTTCTCTCCCTTTTGCAGTCACCAGAATGTTAAAATAAAATCCCAAATCTTCCTCCTTATCATGTCTGCAAGTCCAAATATCAAGCTGACTGTGGATGTTTATTTTGCCAGCAAATTCTGTCCATCTAACTCTATCGATTCAAACTATTTCATTTCATATAACAAAATAATATGTACAAAATATTCTCAAGTATACATGGCCATTGCAAAATCTCTCACCAAGTATCTTTTCATATTCCTGTTATTTGATCCAATCCATTGCCTTACTCTGTTAAAATAGATTTGTTCTGATCAACACTACCCATCACCAAATGGCATCTGATGAAATAAAGACAGTGAGTGGATGGAGGAAAGTTTCAGGAGGGTTAGCAAGAAAGGAGAATGGTTAGATCATCTTTAAGCATTAATGAATTTAATTATATAACAATTGCAAATTTCTGCTAGTAAAAAATACAATTAAAGTAAATATTTAATATCACTAATAATCAAAGAAGTTTGTTCCAAAATAATAATGAGAAACATTTATCATTTATAAAATTAGTAAAGATTAAAGAATGACAACACCTAGCCTCCACATGGGTAAAGTCAAATTTGTGTTTCCTTAGAGGTTGGGAATATAAATGCTTCTGCCACATTTCTAGAACACAACCTGACAATACCTATCAAGAATTCATAAATATCACTTGACTTGGTAGTCCTATTTCTAGAAAACTAGCCTAAAGAAATATTCAGAAGTATGCAAAGACATTTTTGTACAAAAATGTTCATCACTAAATCATTTGTAATGACAAGGGGACAAAATGGCAAAATGAACCCACACCCTGGAATGGGTAAAATATATTTTGATGCATTCACACTCTGGAATACTATATAACTATTTAAAATCATTCTGGGAAAGAAAAATTAATGACATGAAAAACACACTTGTAATACAATGTTGGATTAGCAATAGTGATTCAACAGCAGTAAAGTGAGGAGTTGACCCCAGGAAAGAGGCAGAGTGGTAAATGCCTAAATGAGCTTACCTGAGACACTTCAGAGGTCTGGTAGGAAGGAACAGTGTGATAGAAGGAAATGACTTGGGATTTGGAGCCAGCTGCAGTGCCTGCCATGTGCTCAGTGCTTTCAGTACAATTATCTCTTTTAGTTCTCCCCATACATCCTGGCTCCTCCACCAGTAAGCGGCAGAGCTTAGCATGGATACCTAGGTCACAGGAACCCAAAACCGACCTCAAACCATGAGCAAGCTTCTACTCCTCTGGAATCCTCTATTTTCGATCTACAGAATGAACGGTGTGAAATAAAAAAAAATCTCTGAGTGTCTTAGCCTTTTAAATATGCAGACAGTTCCATGTCCTGGAGGATTTTTGTCTCATCATTGTGGGGAATTTGGGAAATTCCTGTTTGGTCTCTGACTTAGCATCCTACCATCCTAAGAAGCTGGTAGAATGAGATAGGGCAGAGCTTACTAGTGATCAGGGACAGGACCACAAGATCCACAGTATTGCCCAGTACTGACAGGTTCTAGTGACTTCCACAAGCCCTAATCCCTAAGTTCATCACACCCTAAATGTCCGCAGGCCACCAGCAGCACTAGCCTCACACTCTTCCAGATGCATTTCCAAGACCTTTGACAGAGAAGCTGAAGCAGTGGCTTCCAATGGACTAGCACTGGGAAATCTGGCTGCTCTCCCAGCCCTGTCACAGGGTGACCCCTGGCAAGCCACAGGATTGCTCCAATCCTTCATTTCCTGCCCTGAAAACCTGAGGACTATAATGCAGACAAAATGAGATATGGCAAGCAGAAGAGCTCTGAAAAAAGAGAAGCATTGTACAAGTGTGAGGGGCTATTATTAATTTAGAGAGGAATCGAAGAATCTAAAATTGTCTCGCCTCTGAATAGTGTTTCTTATTTTGCAACATGCTTTTCTCATTTTGTCTTCACAGCCACCATGTGAGAAAGTAGGGCAGTTATTATTATCTCCATTTTACAGATGAGGAAACAGAAGGGAAAGTAACAGTGCCAAGGCATCCTCCCTTCCAGCCCAGATTCACCCTGTATTATGCAGGTAGTTCAGCCCCATCCACTGTGCAGGTGACAAGGACGAGGGTCCACCTGTCAGGAATGGGCGGGTGTGGTGTGCAGGATCTCATCAACAGAAGATTTGACGTACAGTGCTCACAAGGAACTAACAAATGGACTTTCTAGGAAAAATTGTAGAATTCCAGCGTTTTCTCCATTGCAGTGGAGGACAGGTCAACAAGAACTAGACAAATAGTAACTGCTGGAAGACACCCAGTATACATTTTGAGTATGCACCTGACTCCTGTCATCTTTGTGCCATCCTAGATCTCCTGAGTCATCATTACCAGGGTGACCTGCACTGTCCCTTCCAGCAGCTTAGGCTGTCCCCAGAGCCACTCCACAGAAAATGAATGCCTAAGTAGGAAGCATTCATTAAGGGCTCACGGATTTTATCATCACGTTGGATTTTATCATCACCATTGTGCCAATTATGAAAAGTACACTTGATGTGCTTTAATTTTTATAGAGCACGTCTGTACCCGCTGGAGTTTCCAAATAAGCCTGTAAGCTTAGACTGATGTCACTCTTAGAAGTGACTTACAAAGAATATGCAATTGAGGAGCTTTTACCATTTGAGTCATGAGCAAATCCAGTCATTCCCTTAAGTCACTGCCACAGATTGGCTGAGTGCCTAGCGCCCTCCCTTGATTCAGAGTAAACTTAAGACTTGACCATTGGATTGTTTCACCCCACAAATTGCAGGTGCCAATTCTAAGCCAATTCCTAAAGAGATATGCATCTTTCCACTGTCCTCTTCCACCCACCTCTCCTACCACACGAAGCACAGGCCCTAGGAAGTGGCCAATTCAGAAAACGGGAAGATGCTTGGAGAAAGCCTGAACCCACCCTCCCTCCTGGTGCACAAAGCATGGGGTCCGACCTAGCAAAGCCAAATTTCAGCCAAATGTGGACAAATAAGCATGAAGTAACCAGTAGGTATTCCAAACTTCTGCAACATGGGATAGTTTGTTCCACAAAATATTGCTACAAATAAAATTGCAAGTAAAATTACAAAATAATTGCCTGGTACTGTAGCCTCCACTAGAAGCAGTGATTATAAATTAATGGGCCTGTTTGGATTTTTTCTAAAGGATTCTTGATTTTTTGTGGTAAAGAACTTCTCGAAGTACTCTAAGAACTTCTCTACAACATATGACACAAGAAATAGCCTTTTTCATGTCCCTCAAAGAAAATTAATTACACTTCCTAGTGTAATTACACTTCCAAGTGTTAAAGTTGATGACATGACCAATATCACTCAGTTCTAGGACCCCCCCCCAGGAAATGGTCTCTTATAAAAATCCTGGACATATGGAAAAGGAACAAGGAAGTCTCCATTTTGCCCTTGCTCCTTTACTATTCTGGAACCACACACACACACACACACACACACACACACACACACACGTATAACTTCTCTCAGCATCCTTGCTATTGTAACAAAGTCAAAAATCATACTGGTGACATGAAAGGTTTACTTTCTATTGACTGACCTCATCCAGGATTTGACTGAGTCAGCCCAAGTAGGACGTCCTCGGACCATATTGAATCTGATGTGAGGAATGGTTGGCTGACCACAGAGTGCAAAGCGTTCACACCAAGTTTCCATGATACCAGGAATACAAAGACAACTCTGTGTTTCTCTGTTCACGCAAGATTCCTTCCACGCCTCTTGGAAACACGTTATATGTGTGTTCATTTAAGTCCTGCAGTTTCGTTAAGTGTATCACTAAGCTATTTACAGAGGTTCCCATGGTCAAGGATGAATGCCAAGTGCCTTAGCCTATGTCAGAATGATCTTCATGGTCTAGCCCTGCCCACCTCAGTTATTTCATTTCTCTCTTCCTGGCAAATACATTATGTTTCATTCATGATTAATTATATGAATATGCTATCCTGTGTTCTTTAAGTTTTTATAGAAACCTTCCTCTTTGCTTAGCACATTCAACTGGTATCTCCTCCTAATACTTCAATATCTATTAACTTTTTTTTTAAAGATTTGTTTTTTTGCTTGTTTATTTGTTTGTTTATACAAGAGCTGGGTGTAGGCAAGAAGTGTGGGGGAGTGCAGGGAGAGGATTCACCAGAGAAAAGAGTGGGGAGCAAAACAGGCAGACTGACTGTACTACACTGCTGAGGGGAACAGCGGGTGAGTCCAGAGAGGTCTGATGCGCTGTGTGGGTCAGCTCCCTGGCCAGGGATCAAACTCACTCTGCAGTGGCTGCTGATAGCTTCATAGTGCTGAGACTTAACCCCTTGTGCCACCAGGGAGGCCCTTCAACATCTATTCCAATAGCACCTTCTCTTTAACAGGACCAGGACTAAAGTGAGACAAGAAAGGCACCCAGGATGAAAATTTTAGAGGCAGTCACTCTGCAGATGCCTCGGTAAGCTTTGTGCCCTGGGACTTTTGTGTCTGATCCTGTTATTTGGTGCCTTTTTGGAGGTGCCCACCTCTTCCCCAAAATCAGCTACTTCTTCATGCAAACTCTGTTCTTGTCTACAACACAGCATTTACCACACTGGACTGCATCATCTTTGTAGAACAGTACCACATCTGGCATAACTTACTTGATATAAAATAGTAAAATAATAAAGCCAATTATTTCACATATTTTGTGTCAGGCATGGTTCAAAGTGCTTTGTTTAGTTCTCATAATAACTTATATAGATATGATTGTACTAACTTTATGGAAGAACATACTCAAAGAAGTTAAACACACTCAAATAACATACTCAAAGAAGTTGAGTAAATTGCAGTCTCACACAACGGGAAGGGGTAAAAGCTAGGATTTGAACATACATCCTTCTGATGCCAGACCTCATGTGCATAATTGAAAAATATGACTCTTATTATTACGTTACACTGAATAAGAGTGAAGGAGGAAAAGCACATTTTGATTATATTAATCGTGATCTAAGAAAAATCACTGCAATGAGCAGCAAGGTGTCATGAGATTGGGAGGGTGGGGCAGGGGTTCCTATGGCTTCCTGTCCTCCTGGTGAATAAAATCCAACAATGTTGACTTCTTCCCTTGTCACCAAATGTACCAACATATGTGGGAGAGATGGTGGTAAGTGCTGCTCCCAAACTAGACATTTAAAAACAAAAAGTCCAAGTAACGCTTTGAATGGCATTCACCAAGGACAATTAATGCCCAAAGGGATTTGAATCCTACTGATAATCTAGCAAGAAAATTCTGCCTCATTGGCACTGGGTCACTTACCAGTCAGAGTTTATAACAATGCTGCATCTCCCTCATCAACCCAAATCCATCAGCTGTGAGCAGTGAGCTCCAGGTCTCTGCGTCACATTTTGCAGTGTCACTTCCCACATAGGACAACTACTTTGCACATCTGTGTTCTCTGCTATCAGTGTGTAAAAATGCAACTGTTTCCCAGGCTGAAATTATTCTTTACCACCATAACGGTAGGAAATGACACCAAGCCAGGAGTCCCAAACCCAAATGCTTATAACAAATGAGTGAACTTGGCTCATGGGCACTAGGGCAAACTAGAGCTCACATGCTTTATTAATCTTTCTTTTGCATTTTCTGTATTTCTGATGTCTTACCATGTTGGGTTCTTGCTCACCCTGAAAGACTGCCCCTCCAGGGCTAGTTGACTCCTGAACAAAATGAAGGGCTCATCTGCGAGCATGCCCTTCTTATGCAAACCAACCATCCAGAGCTCACATCCCCAAGCAATTCTAACTATTCTCCCAAAACCATTGTCAGAGCCTCTTACACTGTGGGTCACTATCCCCTCATACTAATTACCTCCAGGTCAGGTACCATAAAACCAGGTACAGTCCCTACACTCCAGAGTCCACAGAAATGACCAGTATGAGTAATACTAATGTGTAATAGTGACATGCCAACCTTAAACCTGCTTAGCTTGTCTGTTCTTGCTTTTGCCCACAGACACCGCAGTAAAGTTTCCTGCCCTCATTACCCATGCCCAGTGCCTGCCTCCTTGAACCACCCTGGTGCTTCTGCAGGGCTCCCCATCCTGGGTGTGGCATGCAACCTTCTCTTGGGAACTGTGAACAACAAACTGTCTTTTCCATGACAATTGTTTCTGATCTGCTGGTTGTACCATATCTGAATAATAAATAAAACCTACTTTTAAAAAAAATATGCCCATGTAGAGGGGAGTGACCCTGCTCATTTCCAGCTGACTGTTACCAACAACCCACCCAATATTACAGATATTCTGCATTTTTGGAGCAATCAAAAACCTGGACTTTATTTATCCATGAAAGTTTTGATGATGATCAGTAACTCACATTTAAAATGCTGTGTAGTTTATGCATGTTTTCACAAATTGGGAAGTTGAGAAAACTAAAGCAGAAGAAATGAAATAGCCAACACAGCAGCTGCAGAATGTATTCTATGTTTTTCCATGCCTATTGGAAACCATCCAGACTATAGTTTTAGATCTGAGGAGTAATGTCTTTGATCATTACAAAAGGAAACGTTTTTCAAGCCTGTCTCCCAGAAAAACATTTTACATCACACATTCATATCTATCTACCTGAAATGAAAAGTGATCCTGACTACATGTAATGCACTCTGACATTTTCTAGTCTATTCCATTTAAATTTTTTATTACACTGGTCACTACCCACTACATTGATGTCACAATCTAGCATCAGATCTCAAACCACAGCTTGAATCAAAAACACTGATTTGAGACTGGCAGACAAATCCATCAGCTATTAAACGAGGAAACAGATATTTACAAAGTAACAGGATTTGTCCAATATTATATAAGGTGAATTGCACAACCAAATCTAAACTTAATAATCAAGTCAAGACTATTTTCCCTAATGTATTTGTATCTCTATATACATAGTGTATACATGGTATTATTTTCAATCAGGGTTCAACTGAAGAAGCAGAACCACTAGAACACACACACAGGAATTTTTTAACATGAACTTTGTTAGACATAACTATAGCAGTTAAGTAGTTTCTGGAAAGCTATTCTCTTCGTGTCTGATGCTGGAGCTTGAAATTCACAAACACTAAACTGGATCCCATAGGGGAGCCATGTCAGTTCTGCTGTCTCTATCCTTGGGGGTAAGGATGTCCTAGGATGAAGGAGACACCTCATCATGCATTAACAACACATGAAGCCCAGAAGTGGGAAAGTGAAGGAAGATAAGGAGAAGGCCCCGACACTCCTGGAACCAGGGACACATGCCAGCAGATCAGCAACAGCCTGTGAGCCGCAAATGGCTGCCCTCCATTTCTACCCTCCAGTCTCCCACAGGAAGCTCTGTGGCTCGCTCTTTCATTAGCAATTTAGAAAGTGTGCTCGTGGTTCAATTTTAAAAATTGAATATCTATTTCTTCGGTTATTAAAATTGAGAATGTGTGCTATCTACAGATGAGAAAAATAGCATACTTTGCTTTTATTGCTCTCCCTTCTTTCTCCCAGTTAGTTATTATCTGAAATTTTAAACCCTAGTTCTTATTTTCAAATATTATTGTTTTATCATGGGAATTTTTCAAGGTTTATTCATATTTGCATGCTGTTAGTTGACAATAATTATATGTCTTAACTCTATGTTCAATTGATTCCATTACTTTCTGCCAGTCCTTTTGGGTCTAAAATGTCCTTCTGTAAGATTTACTTACTTTAATTCATCTATACATTAGATGGATCATATTTTATGGGGTTTGCTTGTTGGTTTGCTTTTAGTAAAATACTCCTACGGCCTTGCATATTGGGGAATTAAATTTCTCTTGTTTTCAAATTTAAGCAAGAATTTAGCTTTGCATTATAACTTTTTCATTTCAAAATGTGTGATTTCTAAGATATATTGGTAAGTGACAAAGCAAGCAGGGGAAAGGCAAGCATACTGTGCTACCACGTGTCTAAGAAAAGGGGACACACACATAGTCTAACATATGTATCAAAATATGCTTATTGACATGATGTGGTAATATAGTATATGTTACATGCTGAATTATGTTAAATTAACATGCCTATATCATTGCGGTTATATACACATATTACATACCATTAGTTTAAAATATTAATAATTAAGGTTCATTAAAATAAACCTTAAGATAAAATGGTAAAATTAGGAAAAGGGAAGAAATATGTTGGAGCAATCGGGAGTTGAAAACAGACTTCTTTGAACAGACCCTGCCTGATAGACCGACCTTTGAAACTGTCTATGTTACATCATTACAAAACAAAATTAAATAAAAATACAATCCCAGACTCGAAAAATAAATTAAGGCAAAATAAACTTAGTAGTATATTCAGTTGGTTATCTGATTTCAGCCCAAGTGACTTTAAGGTATAGTAATCTGTGACTTTATATCTCTAATGGAGTAGAGATGCTAAAGACGAAAAGACTGGCAAAATGACTGAAAGAGTACCGCTTTCAGTAATAGCATTATGGTTTCTGGTGCTGGTTTTCTTATTTCAAGATAACAGTAAATCCAATGGGTAATTACATCTGTGTCATTGAGAACTGAGATTTTTTGTACTTGATTGAAAAGAGATACAGATATGAGATTGATGAGGTCAGACAAAAATCCCTGTAGGTCTAATTTTGAATTGAATGTAAACTCATGATATATTTTTCTTAAAAAAAAAAATATATCATGTCCTCTGAGGAGCCCAAGAAATAATGAGAAGCTAAGCAACACTGGCATCCTAATTGTAGTCTCTTTCCCAGTAAAAAGAACCAAAAAGATTTGGAAAAATGTTTGATTCCAGATCTGGGGTAGGAAATGCATAAGGTAAGCCAGGAAACATTTTATCATACATGTGATTGAAGACTAAGGCTCCCCTTCGACTTCTCTCGGCCAACCTTAATATTTTTAATCTGTAGGGAGTTTATTTCCCCCTCCGACTTGACAATTGCAGTATTCCTTATCTTTAAAGTTCAGATATTTTATCAGGTTATATGTGTAGGAGTTGAACTCTTTTTTTAATCCCAGATGTCTGATGAGAATTTTATTTTTTATTGGAATTTAGATGCAGAGTTCATTGTATTTTTCATTTCACAATACACATTGTTTTCTTTTGCTTTTTAAAATGTACTTATTCCCTTTTACTTCCAATTCTAACTTTTCTCTCCTTTCCTTTGTCAACCATTATAATGTATTAAAGTGTTATCTTTCATTTCTACATGTATTTGTAAAATGCATCTTATTGTTTTATGCATACATAATTTTTATGTTTGGTTTTCTTTTTTCCAAAATTATTGGGGAATACTTGATGACAAATTTGCATATATTTAAAGTGGGAAACATGATGATATCTATACTTACATCTCATGTGATAAACAGCCAAGATAATTAACACCTATCATTGCCTATAGTTAACTATTTTTGCCTTGTGCTGAGAACTTTTTTTTATATATATATAATATATTTTTATTGTTATTTATGTCTTCTACACCCTGCATTCCCCTTGGGCAGCCCACCACCAATTCACCCGTGATCCATCTCCATGGTCCCCTGCGCTCTCCTCTATTCCATTTTGTGCGCTTTCCCTTCCCTCCCTCCGGCTCCCTCCTCCCCCCCCTCGCCCCAATGATTGTCTCTCTCCCACCTGGCCTCCCTATAGTCCTGTTATAAGTGAAACCATTTGATATTTTTCTCTTTCTTTCTGGCTTATTTCACTGAGTATGATCCCCTCTAATTCCATCCATGTCACTGCAAATTGCATGTGTTTATCTTCTTTCCATGATGAATAGTATTCCATTGTGTATATATACCACATCTTCTTGATCCAATCATATATTTTTGGACATCTGGGTTGCTTCCATACCTTTGCTATTGTGAACAGTGCTGCAATGAACATATGGGTGCATGTATCCTTTCGGATTAGTGTTTTTGTATCCTTTGGGTAAATTCCCAAAAGTGGGATTGCTGGGTCGTATGGAAGCTCCATGTTGAGCAGTCTGAGGAATCGCCATACAGCCTTCCATAGTGGTTGGACCAGTTCACATTTCCACCAGCAGTGTAGAAGAGTTCCTTTTTCTCCACATCCTTTCCAGCATTTGTTATTGCCTGTATTTTTAATGTGTGCCATCCTCACAGGTGTGAGGTGGTATCTCATAGTGGTTTTGATTTGCATTTCCTTGATTATAAGTGATGTTGAGCATTTTTTCATGTATCTG
>PVIJ01024206.1:0-12757 GCA_004024925.1 Scalopus aquaticus
CCGTGTCTGGAAACAATGTTGACAGAGTAACAACACTGAATTCCTCTGGCAGTCAAAGAAAAACTATTTTCCACCAACTAAAAAGTGAGGTTCCTGATATAAAAGCTATACCTGCAAAAGGAACCCCACTGCCCCCACAGATTTATTAGCTGGGGTTTTTTAACCCCCATGTCCCCAAAGCTGAAAAGGTCACAACATCCCTTTAGAAAGGGATATTTAAACTCTGTGTGCCGACTAGCAAGGTATGGAATAGGGTTGGGTCAGGAAGTAGCAGACCTGGTTGTTGATTTATTTAGTGACAAGGGAACAGGGTCCTTGACCACTATCCCTGGGGAGCTTTATGAGTTATGTTGGTGTTTGGAGTAAGAGGGGAAGATTTCAGAGAAAGAGAAGGTCTGGAAGGGAACATCAATGTTTTAGACAAAGAACTAGTGCAGACAGATGTGCTTATGAAAACTGTGCACAGACTGTACAGATAACCTTCCACCTAGACCAGTCAGCACTCAAGAACTTTTGAATTACACATGCCAGAAACTAGCACTTATACAGACTGGAGCAAAAATAGGTGGCCATTAGACCACATATCCCTAGATTCTCCAGGGAGATGGTGTTTGTCTGAAATCACCACCCAGAACACCCCATTTAAAAGACAATTAAATGCTGGTGGGCACTGAGAAACTGCCAAAATAATGCTACGGTCTGATGTCCCTATCAGGAGATAGGTCAAAAATAAGAACATCAACAAAATGGGTCCTGCTTAAGAAGCATCCCGTGTTATGTGAAGGTGGCATGTCCAGGACAGCAGTAAACTGGACATTAGTTAGTCACCCTCCAGAGGTGATTCAGATGCAGGGTCTAAAAAGTCTGGAGAACATCCCAACAGATGTTGACTTCAGACCTTTCTGTAGCCTCCACTACAGATGACAGAACACGGATTTTGTCTCTTGGGCTTCATCCTGCTACCATAAGCTCAATTGTTCATTTGTCACAGGTGTTCTAAACTCTCCAGCATGGACATCCCACCAGGACTCAGTGGGCCAGCAGGGGTGGAGAATGTGTGGTTTTTGACACCTCTAGCTTCACCCTGGGTAGTGAGCTCCGCTGCAGCGCATAATACAGATATAAGCCTGACCATCTCACAGGGAATCACAGTTGTGGTGATGATCATCTGATGCTGCCTAAGACAAACAACGGATTTGGTCTGAGTCCCCATCTGTAAAATGAGAGCATCAATCTGATGGAGTGATCTGTGTCTCTCAGAATTCTTAGCTGGACACGTAGAAGGTCTAAGTGAAATCGGAGGCCAACCTTGCACGTGTGGATACCCACGCACAGATTTGATCACAGTTTCTGACCTATGGCCAACTATTGTGATCATGCTGGAACAGGGGCGGTTAGGAGGCCTGGAAGGAGTTGGTACAAGGCCATCTCCCACCTATCTCCCTACTTTTATAACAGAGTAATCTAAAAAGGGGAAGTTCCAGGTTCCCTGCCCTGACATGTGGGCTATGTTAGGACAATCTTAGGAGTTGTCTCTTCATATTCCCAATCATTATCATCAATATCTATGGTTGCCCAAGAGCAGCAAGTACAGCAAGTACCAAAAGAAACACCAAATTAGAGTATTTCCCGCCCTGATTTGTCTTATTCGTCATGAATTACAGTAGCTTGGTTTTCCAAGGGGTAGGTGTGGGAAGAAAATGGTTGAATGAGAAGAGTTAATTATGTAGTTTGGGTCTCTTACAGCTTAAGAGCCTCCTTAACCAAATTCTAGCGACACGCCTCTTGGTAGTCCATGAGGGCTCAACTGTGCTTATAAAGACTTGGATACACTAAATAGTTTTGATAGCTCAAGTTCACATCTTTAGAATGACTTTCATGCCTAGGATGAAACGTTATAAAATACCTGCCTGAGAAAACTTAAGACTACCAAGAGTTTGCTGCTAGCTGCAGTCAACACCAGAAGATGTGGCCCTGGCTCCCAGCACATTGGAAGGTAGGAGCCTTACTTAGGTATGATCCCTCAGCCAACTCCCCACTCTACCCCACTCTTTAAAATGCCCAGTCACCTCTACACAAGTAAGAATGGAGTTTATCTCTCCCCACACTGTCAGTAGTTGAATAAAATCGGCGTCACCACTTTAACTGGTAATCAGTCATGCTTATCTTTGACAAGGTACCCTGAAAACTCAAATATCCATCAAGAGATCAATTAACAAATTGTGGAATATCTCTGTGTAGTGGGGCAAAAATCTATCACCCTAAAACATGTCTTTGGGTAGAGGTTTATTTCATGGGAGTGGCCCAGAAGTGTGGATGGAAGTTGTTACTTTTGTTATTTATCTGTAAACTTCTCTCTGTAAGGGCCTCTCCCAGGAAAACCTAATCTTTCCCTGGAAAAGACAGAAATTAAATTTGCATTCCTTTGTTTTCCCTTTCTTCCCTCTACCTCCCTTGATTTGCTAAATAATTTCAGATGGTATCTAAAGCCATATAAACTGTCTGATGCTTATTTGATTGTTTGTCAGTTTAGGAGAAACCAGATGGTGAGGAGGGTTCCCTTGACATCTACAATGGAATATTATTCAGCCATAAAAAGGAACAAAGTTCTAATGCATGCTACAACATGGATGAACTTGGAAAGCATCATGCCAAGTAAAAGAAGCCTTTCACAATAAACTACGTATTGAGTGAGTCCATTTACAGGAAATGTTCATCATAGACAAATCCATAGAGAAAGAAAAATGGTTGCCAAGGGCTGATGAGGGAATAGGTAGAAAAGGGTGACAGCTAAAGATTACAAGTTTTTTCCGGGATAATGAAAACATTCTAAAATTAATGTGGTGAATGTTGCACAACTTTAGGAATATGCTAAAGACAATTTTTTCCTCTTGTTCTTGTTCAAAGAGTAAATTGTATGGTACATGATTATATCTACTATGGGGGGGGAGAACATTAAAAACATCTAAAATCTCTCTCCTAACATTGATAGTGCATTGTGATGTTCTAGTCTCCTACTGAGAGGCCAGTTTGGTTTACTGATAGTGGGTTCCTTGAGGGGGAGGGGGGAACTCAGCACAGCAAAAAACCCACTGAAACAGCAAGTAAATAGCACTGAGGACAAACAAACTCAAACACCAAGTATGTTTTGCTTGTGTCAACAAACCTACCCTTAAAAGCCAGTAGGCAGCAACTGTATCAACAGGAAAGATGTAACTTCAGGTCATTCTTTTGTTTACATTGCCATGCCAAAAAGAATGCCCATTTGGGATCAAACGTGAAGAAGAGTCCGGTTGGGACAGTCATGTCACAGTGCCGTGAAAGTGTTATCAAGAGTTAGCCCCAAATCCTTACATAAGTGGAATTCACATTCCCAAGTGACAGAAGGTACTAAATAATTAACAACATTCCCAGGTCTTCCTTGCTCCAAACTCTGCTTTGAATGATCTTCACGCTCAGACCCAGTCAGAGGCACCATTTGGACTCATAATGAGCAGGATTTATTGTATTGTTTATGATGAAAATTTTAATATGGATAATTAAAGAAAGTAACATTATAAATATCCATGTACCCATCCTCCAGAATTGAAAACTTAATATTTGTCATTTTGTTTCAGATCTTTTTTTTAAAAAAGATTTATTCTATTTATTTATCCATACAAGAACTAGGATGCAGGCCAGAGATGCAGGGGGTGAGAGGACCCACCAGAGACAAAGTGGGGAGCAGAACAGGCAAATCTACTGAAATACACCGCTGAGCGGAGCAGCAGGCAAGACAGAAAAGGTCTGCTGTGCCATGTGGGTTAGCTCCCTGGCTGGAAATTGAACCAGTTCTGCAGTGGCTGCCCATAGCTTCATAGTACTGAGACATAACCCCTGGCACCACCAGGGAGGCCCTTGTTTTGTAACAGGGTGGTCCCCAGGAAAAAGGGTGTGTCCCAGGTTCTCTGTCCCACCCAAGGTAGGGTGGAACTGAGCAGGATATAAGAAGCTTGAGAAGAGAGACAGGAGACACACACACAAGACAGACACAGAGGAGAACACACAGACAGAAGACAGGAGGAGACAGAAGAAGGACGGAAAGCCAGAAGAGGCCCAAGGAGCAGAGAGACTTGTAAAGAAGCTGCACTGGCCTGGACTGATTAAAATAGATATGGGTGAGAGATGCATGGGGAAGTTAACTATGGCTATGTTGATTTGGTTTTGATTTTGTTCTGTTCTGCTCAGAATTATCTGACTGTTTCTGACCCTTTTGGATGGGTCCCTGCCAAAAGATATTTTGGTTCCTCCCAGAATTCTCTGGCTGTTTCTGAGCCTTATGTGTGGGTCCCTGCCAAAAGCTGTTGTAGACTTGTGGCAGGCTTTCGGGACTTGCTTTGGGTCAATCCCATTTGGGTGGACTTGTACCCACGAGGAGTTGGATAACATTGGGTGCTTGGCTTAGATACTATATTCTTTGTCTTCTCTAATTGTATTAAAGCCTGGTTTCCACAAAAGGTCCTATATGTTTTGTGTTGATGTGGCAGATGGCAGAACCCATTTAGAACAGGGCAGTTTTGGGGGTTTCAGGGGTGTCCCTCTCCTGCCCTGTAACAGATTTGGCGAGCCAGCGTGTATTTGAGCCATCCGTGGTTAGTCAGCCCCATGGGGAATGTTGGCTTCCCCATGGCACTGGCTACCATAATCGCAAACGTGATTGTTTCTCTAGTGTGCTTGTTTCAGATATGTGTAGATTTGCTGTTGAAAAAAAGCTGTCTTGGGCCTTATGGAAACTCTTTGTGTCTGTGTGTAATTTGTTTGTAGTTATTTGCTAAGAGTTTTGATTTTGTGGAAATTGTTCTGTGTGGCAGTTTTACTCTAAAGATGGCAGTAAGTTAGACCACATGGCCAGATCAAAGAAGTCTAGTTCAAAGGTCTAGTTCAAAGTCTAGTTCAAAGTCTAGTTCAAATGGCATCTGAAGCCATTTGGTGGACTTCTCTGAAACTCCGTTTTTGTTATTTTGGCTCCTCCTAAGATTTTTGCTGTTTGTGGCATATTTTTTTTAGCTGAAGTTGATTTGCTGGGATTTTGGGATTTGTTTGTAATCTCTGCTGTTTTACTAATTCATTAGCATGTCTGAAGCCAATAATGGTTCTTCACTGATTTACTTTGACTTTGGTTTTGATTTTGACCACTCCCTGATCTCTGATCACTCCCTGATCTCTGATCACTCCCTGATGTCTGATCACTCTCTGATCTCTACTTAAGGGGTTTTTACAAAGCAGATTAATGGAACAGTGGTGTTTAAATTAGCAAATGTATACCTGAGTATAAAAAGCCTTCAGCAGTAACTGGTAATTGCTTGCAGCCATGATGGATTCTTGGAGATAAGTTTTTTCAAGGTCTGGATTGGAAAAATGGATTTGGTCTGAATCTGAACGCATTTGCTGCTGTCAATTTTGTCTACATAATTTGTTCTGGGCATGTTTGCCATTTGAATTCTGGATTGTTTGATTGTTGGTGTAAGACAAGATTCTAAGATTTTTGCTTCCTACTGAGGAAAGTCTGTGGTGGAAAGCACTCTATGTGGTGCATGATGTAACTGTACCAGGTTTTCATACCTGTAGTGAAAGCACTCTATGTGGTGTACAATGTAACTGTACCAGGTTTTCATATCTGCATTGCTCCCTAGTGTGGGGGAGGTGATGTGTAGTTTGATGTTAAATATGCTCTTTCAGCTTCTGTCCCAGAGTGGCTAACAGAAGTAAGGAGATGGCTCCTTCTAAATGAAAGCTAACTGCTAATATTTTGATTTTGCTCTTTCAGCTTCTGTCCCAGAGTGGATAACAGAGGTAAGGAGATGACTTCTTTAATTGAAAGTTAACTGCTGATATTTTGATTTTGCTCTTTCAGGTTCTGTTCCAGGATACCCAAGGATCACATGCTTGATGGCTAACAGGAGATAATGTCTATTGTTTAAAAGTTAACTGTTAATTTTGCTCTTTCAGCTGCTGTATTGGATACCCCAGGATTGACTACTAATGGGAAGGCTTAAACCCTAAAGTGAACAAGGCTGTATAACTCTTCTGTGATTAATGAAAAATTTTCTTTCTGTTTCCAAAGTCTTAGGTTTGTAGGATGTCAATTGAAACCTGTGATTTCTGCAAGCAATATTCCACAATTTTTTTTTAATTTAAGATTTATTTTTTCTGAACCTATGAGAAAAACTGCAGTTGTATAAAATATTCCACGTGGCATAACTAAGAGCTCTGTGTGTCTATATGTTGTATGTCTGTATGTCTTTTCCTTGTGCCTAAATGTCTTAGCCTCTAGAGATTGTAAATTGGTTTAGATAGCGTCTATATAAAAAAAAGAAAAGAGAAAAAAGTAAAACTTTGGCATGCACAAAAAAGTTCATTGGTTTTCTGAAACCTACAAAACCTTTCAGTACCCGATATGTATGTAAATTGTCAATTTTGATTGTTGTCTTGCAATATTGAATACTTAAATGGTCTGATTGTTACAGAAATTGTTTCAAGAAAAAATCTCAACTGATTCCAATTGATGGAACTTTCGACAGTTGAAATTTCCAAGGGACTAAATAGACTGTTGGAGATAAATCAGATTTTTTATAAGTTTTGTTTAATTGTTGCTTTGACTCAGTTTTCTTTTTTGACTAACCAAGATCTACAGCAATTGTTGAATTTTTTTTTTTTTAAGCATGGCTCACTTGTGTTTGCATTTTCTCTCCCCTTGATACCAACATAGTATTAACAATGGTGGTAGTGATTTTTACTACTCATGGTAGTCTATTTTTGCATAATTTCATTTGGGAATTTTGTCATCTAAACTGAAGAAATTGGAAACATGTTTCATCATACAACTTTGATTGGAATTCATCCAGGAAGTTGAATTTGTACTGAACCAAGAAGAGAATCTGTTGCTTTGTTTGTAGGGTTCCAGAGAACTCCAAAGGAGGTAAGGGAGCTTGCCTCTATTGGCAGGACTGGATGACCAGGAAAAAGAAAAAACCCTGGTAACCTCGAGAAGAGGAAACCCCAGTCGGAGTCTGGTGAGACTGACTTTGTTTCTGGAGCCTGTGTGGACCGGATGTCAAGAGCTCACATTGATCTTCAATGGAGTATTCCAACATAGCCAGCTAAACTTGCTGCCCTGTGATTTTGTGCAAAAATAGGAAAATTGTCTGACAGTAGATTCAGACAGCAACATTTTGCTGTAATATTGGATAAAATTGGGATCAAGGTGGAGAAAACTTGTTTTTACATAAGTTGAACCAAATTAAATTTTTTTGCCTGTAATTTTGATATATTTGCTGCTCTGTTTGGCTATACCTCCAGATGTTATCCTTTTATCTACTACGCTCCATTCTTTCACTGTTTTTTAATTGTAAACAAACACACTCTTAAAATTCAATCAGTACAAAAGGACACTGTAGCAAAGGACCCAAAAGACAATGAACTACTGGGAAGGGTGAAGCCAGAGGAAACTTTGGTGGAAGTCCATAGCAGGCCTGCAATAAAAAGTAAATCTTCCTTCTAATTGTCACCTCTTGACTTCAAGACCCAGAGTCAGGTGGAGTCAGGTTTAACACAGAGCCTATCAGCCATTATAGAGAGACCGCATTGCCTACCAATGTTTGAACTATGTTAGGGACCTTTGAACTAGACCAGAAACCTTTGGACTGAACCTAATTGTTTTAAGGAACCATCAAGCAAACAACTGTTTGAGTAAGTCATCCAAAATTGATGATTATGTACTTCTTGCCAGAAAATGGAATCCATAACCAATTATGTATGACCAAGAAAAGACTAAGTTTATTAACACATTTCTTTTTTTTAACCACTTACCTCATCATCTTTTTTCTCCCTTGCTTTGACCCTATGTCATATTTTTTAGGTTTTCTACCTGAGTCTGTGTACCTTAAATTGCAATTCTTTTAGCCTCAATTTTTTTTAATAGCCTCCTGATTTTTTAGGATGGAAATTCGATGCAGAAACAACCATCATTACCAGTTTCTTGTGTGTCTTGCCCTTGTATATTTTGTACATATAAACATATATGCATATATATATATATCACTCTCTTTATCCACAAGTTATAGCATGTTATAGTTTTGCCCTTATTTTCTTCCCATCCATAGCAAGCAATTCATAGTAATATACATAAATCTACTCTTATTCTTTTTAATGGTTGTATAAAATTCCATCATATGAATGTACTATAATGTATTTAATTAGTCTCGTACTGGGACATGTAAATCATTCTATCTTTTCTAATCAGAAATAATACTACCTTGAATGTTCTTGGATATCTCTTTGATCACAGAATTGTATCTGTAAGAACATCCTATTCTTAAATATATAAGAACATTTTGCTTAATAAATTTCTAACAATGCAGTTGCTCAACTGGTATGATTCCATGCCTTATTCTTTATACCTAGTTTCAAATTTCTCATCCCTGAGGCTTAAAAGCAGTACACCAAATTCTGCTATAACCTCAAGGACAGCCTATAAACATCTATCAGATAAGACTGAAAAAGACTCAAGCTTAGTCAGGTAACAGGAGGATAATCTCTGGAAGGCTTGATGGTAACCTGAGTGCTGAGGAAGAAAATCCATCTTATCAATGGTGCCAACTAAACTGAAGAAAGAATGTGTTAACAGAATGGGTCATTACAAAATCCACAAGAGGGAAGTCAAATAAAAATAATTTGGCTGCATTTCTCTTGAGGAAGGAGACAGCGAGAATTTAATCTAATGGACCTGCACCAGAAAACTCACTTAACCAGGCTTCTCCAAGGTCTAGTTAAAATATCCTTGCATACAGTTTTATTCCTTTAGTTCTGAGACTCCTGCACACCAAGTACTACACAATGTAGTTACTAATTCCTATCCCTGGGTACCTGGTTCCTAGGAAGAAGATGTGGGGATTAAAATGGCCAAAGACTTTTTGAGTTCCCTCTCATTAAAGGGAGAGATATATTTTCTCCTCCAGAATTTGGGTGGACTCTAACTGCTTTGACAGATATAATACAATTCAAGTGATGCTATGCCAGTGTCCAGGCTAAAGCATGGTAGAGCTAACTTATTCAGTAAGTAGACATGTGTGCTCCCCAGTCCACATATATGTTTCTGTGGGTTTGGCCAATGATAGTCAGTCCCCAATAATCTACCCTCCCAGAATATGCTGATAAAATTTTCTGAACCTGAAAAGCTGAAGCCTGAAGGACCAAGCTTAACCAATCTATACACACACACACACACACACACACACACACACACACACACACACAGAAAGAGAGAGAGAGAGAGACAGAAAGAGAGAGAGAGAGAGATGAAATTGTCAAATACTCAGCTACTAAAAAAGATGAAAGAGTGCTTTTGGAGACAAAATGGACGGAGCTTGAGGCGGTTATACCAAGTGAAATAAGTCAGGAAATGAAAGATAGATAATGGGTGGCTTCACTCATTTGTGGAATATAAATAACCAAAGAACACACACAAGCAAAGCACAGCAAAAATAATTCTTAGACTATGGAAAATAGGGAGTGAGGGGGAGGGGGAGGAAGAGGGATCAAAACAGGTGAGGGAAGAGCACCGGGACCGTGGTGATGGTTCACAGATGATGTGGTGGTGGAGATTTATGGGGGGGGGGGGGGTATGCCTGAGGGGAGAAGTCAAATACTGTACAAAAGTGAACAATGATGTTAAAAAATTTAAAGGCTTACTAAAAAAAGGAGGGACTCTCAAACCCAGTTTTAGGGGTGAGCTACATGGGTCTAAGCTGATTAGAGTATGCCTATCCTCTCAGCATTATGATGGGTTCAAGAGCCGAACTAAGTGAAGCCAGTCAACCAACTTCTGCAAGACACCAGAGCCAAGAGAACTGCAGAAAAACACAGCTATAGCTTTGATGATGTCATGAATCTCTAGAGCAAGCTATACCTGAAGAACACCCAATGATTAGACTTTTCAGTTAAATGAACCAATTAAAATGCTTAATAGTTTAAGCCAATGTGAGTGAAAACCAAAGGAATTTGAACTGAGACAAAGTGGTCACTAAAATACATGTTCTCCAATGGGGATATTAACGCTTTGTGGTCCGCTCACGTATTAGTGTGTGTTTTTGTCACCAGTATCAGGTGGCCACTCACGTATTAATACGTGTTCATGTAGTCTCCAGTTTTTCACGCCACGGTGGATTTATTTGGAACTATTAGGAGCTATTTCTTTGATCATACTCAGTCTAGAAGCTTTACACATTGTTTTGGTGAAAGTGTAAAATGTTTTATTAATATCCAGTAGTTCAGGAGTTGTGTGTGTTTTATTGAATGCTTATACCATTCACGCAGTGGCACAGAAAATGGCCGGCCCCAAGGGCTGGTAAATTTAAAGGGCACCGGCACACAAAGTGTTAACTGGGCTTTATAGATGTTGTTCATTAACTCAAACCAGCCACACATAGTGGGAAAGATAAATAGATTTCCCAGGGTCCTACCCAGGTGCTGTGATACCAGATCTTGGGGATACAGAAGCTGCCCTCGGGGGCTCTCCTAAATGCTCACCTGATCTTACTTTAAAAGGCCACACAGTCTGAGCTTTTTCTTGTTTCCTCCACTCCCTCCTCAGCTTGTCTAGAATTTCCTTGGTAGTTACTGCTCCAGAGATAATCCTGAGCAAAACCTCCCAGTAAACTCACCCTAAGAAACAAGTCCACCTGGGAATTAACGCCCTTCTGCCCAGCCGTGGGATCTTCACTGGACGGCTCACATTTTAAGAGAAGAAATCAAGCAGGGGATGACGACTGGTCTCTGCTTACTTGGCTTTTTTGGAGTTGAACCCACAGAGGGTAATTTTTTAAACATCTCTGAGTACTTTGTGGCCTGTTCATCAAGTATCAGAAACATGAACCCAACAGGGAGGGCCCCAAAGGAGACAGCAGCGGCCTGGACAGACGATGCAGAAGTATAGAAACTGGCCAATCTAGACTTCCGAACCTTCAGAGTCATTTTCTCCCTCGTCCTCAACTCCCAATCCAGCTTTCTCTGGAGGGTGGCTCAGAGACTGCCACACCTGAGCCTTCATCACCTGAGACCCTCTCCACTACTCTGCCCAATCCATCTTACTGCCTGCACCATAACCCAATGGCCCCAGTGGGGCATTCTCACACCATGCCTGCCCAAGAGCCCACTGTGGCTCCTCAGAGCAACCAACACCCTTCATCTGGTCTTAAGAGGCCCTCCTCAGAGGCCTGTCCTACCCCCAGTTTCCACAGCTCTTCCTCATTTTTCACCACTGCCCAACACAGCCACAGGGTAGCCAGTCTGTCCCCCAGCCTACCCTAACAAATCCAGTCAGGCGTTAACCACCACACACTGTTGGAGGACTACGCATAATGAGAGGCCCCACTTTTCTCCCAACTCTGGACTGGCTTCTCCAGTTTCCTTACTGAAATTCTTTATTGGTTTGGTTTTTTACAAATACTATTAATTATTCATATGTTCTTTTCCAATTTTTTCCATTGTCCTTTTAAAAAATGTTTTGACTAATAAAATTTGATATTGTAAGGGCATCCCAAACTTTTTGCAAAAAGGAAATAAGTATTTTGTAACACAATAGTTCCAACTATAATGTAGCCCCGAATACATACAATAATATATGTCACAATACATGTGGATTTGCATTTACAAGAAATAATGAGAATTAATTCTTTCATTTACCAATAAATATTAACTAAGTGTCCACTATATTGTTTGCTTTTGTTGTGAAAATACCTGTATTTTGCCTTCATCTAGAAGGATAGTTTTTCTGGGTGTAGAATTATTTCGTTCCATTATTGTCCCATTATGGTTTCCTTTAAGAATTCAGCTCAAAATCTTATTGCTGTTTCCCTAAATATAATGGGTGTTTTTCCCTGATACTTATTTGTTTGCTTGTTGTCCCCTCATCATTCTCAAAGAAGCATATAAGTCACAGGAGGATGAGGGCCTCCTCTCACTGAATCTCAGGACTTAGAAAAATGCTTGGGCAGAGCAGTACATTAATGTATGTTAGTAGTCACTAGGAAGACTAATCCCACATAAAAATCTTTGGTTCACTTCCTAAATTCTCTCCAAGTAACTAACATTGGGTTTTCCAGTCACTGCGGGTTGATAGTGGGCTATTCCTTCATCTCTGCCTCATCTCCATGTCCCACTGGATAAACCCTTCTTAATGGGACACTGAATAACCAAAAATAAGCCTTTTCCTTAATGTCTGTGATTTCGTTTTCACTTCCTGAGAAGTGACATCTTATATTCAATGTGGGAAAATTCATCTTGCAAATTGCCAAAAAGCTTCTATAATCTTCCTGAAGCTTCTTCCTTTGGAAGAAGTCTGCAGTTGCCAATATCATCACAGGATTGTAGCGGTATGTAATACATGGCAAGTTATACATTTGCAGCTGCCTTTCTGCTACCTGGACAGTTCCCTCTCTCTCAACCTCTGTCCACGTTAAACCCACGGTCCCAAGTGATCTGCCTGGTGGCTCCTGATTCATACCACTCATCAGCCCTTTTATTTCTGTTCAAAAGGTTCCAGCTCCTCTTTGCACATAACCCTTACAGATTTCCAGTTTAGGACCACAGCCCCAGTAGGTCCGGAGTTCAGTTCCAGAATGCTCTACTTTTCCTCCAAAGTCTCCCCATCCCCATGCCCAGCTTCTTGTCCCGGTGCACGCCCCAGTTCCCCAGTTTCCCCGCGCCTCCCCCCACCCCA
>PVIJ01024207.1:0-12759 GCA_004024925.1 Scalopus aquaticus
AGCAACAGAAACCAGACACATATCTTGTATAATTCGATTTGTATGAAGTTCAGAACAGGCCAAATTAAACTCTGTGGACAGAAATTAGAAGTGCAGTCACCGAGAAAGATGGGAGTGGTATAGAATGACTAGAAGGGTTCAGTGAGAGCTTTTTGAAAATATTATATTGAATGGGATGGTGATTACACAAGTCTGTAAGATTGTATTTATCAAAAATTTCCAACAGTGCACTTAAGACCTGTGCATGTCACCCTGTAATTTTACTTCCATTAAAAGTGACACATACACACAGAAGTATCTCTGTATATCCTTTTTTAAATGTTCATGAAAATATTCTCTATCAATTTTTCTTAAAATGTAATTATCCAAAAATCATTTCTTTTGAAACTTTGTTCTTTTCTGCCCTTTGCCAACTAAAGGGTAGTCTTTGTTTTCACATTATCTAAACCAAACAGAAACTTTGTTTTACATCTGTTTTTCTTCACAACTTATAAAATATGAATGCATGTGAATACAAGGAAAATTTTATCTTCACAACGACCCTGTAAGGGAGACAGGGCTAAATATGTTCGTCCTATTTAAAGATGAGGAAAGGGTGTCTCAAAAGAGCGACTTGCCCTAAACTACAGCGCCACAGCAAGTGGGCAGTCAGGTCTTCTAAGAACTGGCCCAGCACCCTGATTTTTGTACTGCTGCTGCAAAGTATCCCGTCATTTCTAAATCAGTACCTCTCCTCGGTTACGCCTATCTACAAATCTTTCCTTCTCCCACTCTTGCTGGCCAATGCAGGGTGCTTTAGAGAAACTCCTGGAAGCATCAGAAATACACCTGTCAAAGCACCAACTAGTAGGGTCTCAGCACTCAAACTATTTCTCCCGCCTGGGACCAACTTTGTTTACCAGAAATACTTCCTCACATCCTAAGAAAGTGAAAAAAGAGAGAACAGATATAAAAAACCCAAATACAGCCTAGGTTTCAACACACAGGACAAGATAACAAAGATACCCCCAGGACGGTTTAAAAAAAAAACCACAACAACATCTGAGGCCCTCCCCACTCTGGGACAGTCTCTCCGCCCCAAGCCCCAGTCCTTCCCTCCATCACCCAGGCATGGCTATACTGTAAACTCCCAGCAAAACAAAACAAAAAGGCAGATTTAGAGTTCCCGTCGCCCCGCGCCCCAACACACACACAAACGTTTCTAAAACTATCTACCCACTTAACCCAGGGAAACTGACGTCGCAAAGCCAGTAAATCTTACTTTAACATAAGCATCCTGTGTGTATTTGTGCACAGGGTTTTAAAAACAAACCCGCTAGCTCAAGTTATCTAGGAGTCCTTCTTTAATAAACTTAGAATCTAACAGAGACTACAAGGTAGAGGGTGTAAGTGCAATGGTGCTTAGCAATCGTTAATCAACGGCTCTCGTCCTACGTTTTGCGACATTTTTTGTTCTGCCAAACAGCGGTATGATTCTTATAGGAAGAAAGCATTTTAACTTTTAAATCAACCCATCAGTAGTAGGCTGGTCTCCCCCGGCCGCGCAGGCGCGGGTGGCGAGCGGGACCGAGGAAATTCGGGGGCTCAAGCAACCCAGGGCCAACCTCCAGCCCGCAGCGTTACGCGGCGTGCTGAACGGAAGGGGGTGTCGGAAGCGGAGCCTGCGGGGAGTCTCCGCGCCCCGCCGCACCCGGGCCCCACTTCCTCCTGGGCCGCGCAGCCTCCCTCCCGGCAGCGCCCGAGCCGGCCCGCGGGGACCAGCCGGCAAGCGTAGACGCCACCGCCGCGCCCGGTCCTCCCGCCCCGCGGCCGCGCTCACCTCCAGCTCCCGCTGCCGCTTTCTCCGCCCGTATCGGCATCGCCCCCTCGAGCCTCGTCTCCCGCACAGGCTCCTTCCGCCCCCAAAACCGGCTCCGGCGCTAGGACAGTTTGAAAATGGCGCGGAGAGACGATCTGGGCCGGCGCGGCGGAGGCGCCACGGTTGCCTCGGTAACGGGAGGCGGACAGTCGCAGCGCGCAGCGGGGGCGCGCCCGACGGCGATGGCGGCGCAGATTCCCGGTACCCGGAAACGCAAACGGCCCCGACGGCGCGAGCTACAGCACCCTCTAGCGGCCTGAGGAGCCCTAACCTCAGCGGGCGCCCGCAACCGGGTTCTGCAGTGGGCGGCGCGTTGAGCATCTGCCGGCGCGTAGTTAAAACGCTGCCCCAGGCCCAGTCCCTGCAGCGCTTTAGGCTTCACCCACAATGCCAGCGCCCACTCACCAGTTATCCCCCATTGTCTTTGCAACTTTCCCTGACAGCTACCCAATACAATTAACTGTTGTTAATTGACGCTCTGTGTAGAATCTTAAATTACAGTAATCCCAGTGTACCATCTTCGTTTTTAACTCATGGACTCAAAACAGAATTGTTTACACGTCTCCCTGCCACCCCCAGCACTAAATTTCTGAGAGATTAATTTGCTCAGCCATATTAACTGAGTACCTATCACAATAAACATTTATGGATGGAATTAAATTGAAATAAACTAATGCTAGAGAACCTGCTCACACATGAAAAACACAATCAAACCCTAGAATTACAATTCTCCCCTGAAAATTTCTGTATTAGAGAAGAGCTCAATTTCTTTCTGTTTACTGCCCCCCCAACTAGGCCATCCTTGGTGAAAATGTACTTACTCTTTGTCATGTAACTGCTGGATTGTAAATAACTGTGTACCCATTCATTCATTGCTTTATCATTCCCACTGTGTGTGCCTTGTCTGTTTTTCTATATTCCTAAAGAATTGTCTTATGAGATTTCTAGAAGGTGATGAATTAGGTTCTGTCAGTGGTTTTTGTCCTCGTGATCATGTACCACAAACACATTTTGACTGAACAAAAGAAAGCTATAAATAATTTGTATGCCTTTTTTGTATTCAATACTCAAAAAATAAAATTTTGAAATACGTATCTATTTTTAAAACAGGTAGCCATGAATAAATTAATACTCAAAATGACTTTGCAACAGTCATCTCATCCAAGTAGCTCTGACTTTCCTTTGCCTTAAACACACAACTATTAGACAAAGATTCAAAAAGAAATGTGAAAAGATAAGTGAGACACTGACGTCATAGGTAAGTTTTGCTCCAAGTGACATGGAGGACCAGAGTCAGGCTCATGGTGAGGGCTCCTGGCATGTCTCTCACACACACACACGCACACACATGCACACAGTTGCTGCTGCTCACCAAGCAGGTCCTAGGGCTCTGAGGCTCTGTAGGGCTGGGAAGGCAGAAGGAAAGGTACTTGCTTGGCAACAGAAACAGCCTGCTAAGTTCTCTCTAATTCTCCAAAGTCACTGTTGCACAAGAGGTCTGAATTGCCCTGGTGAGACTTGGTTCTCCACTGGGGTGTTTCTGGTAAGGTCATTCTTAAAATTGTTAATACAGAGACCCAAATGTAGAGAGAAAAAGAAATAACCTTTCACTGAGAATGAATTTGCAAAGCAAAATGACAAAACAGTGAAGAAAACGGATGCTGATGGAAGTCTTTAAAATGAATATGTTTAAGATGATCTAGATCAAGGTTTCTCAACCTATCTCAACTTCAATACTTTTGACAGTTTGAGCTGGGTATTTGCTTGTTATGAAGAATCTGCTCTGTATTGTAGAAGGTTTAACAGCATTTCTGGCTTCTACCCACTAGATGTCAGTAGTATCCCCTGAGTTGTAACAACAAAATTGATCTCCAGACATAGTCAATGTCCTTGGAAGGCAAAATCACAATTTCTAGGCATCATCCCAAAAGAATACAAAATACTAATTTGAAGGAACATAGGCACTCCTATGTTCACAGCAACACTATTCACAACAGCCAAGTTATGGAAACAATTTAAGTGCCCAAGGACGTATGAGTGGATTAGGAGGGTGTGGTATATACACAGTGGAGTACCACTCAGACAGACATAAAAAAAAATAAATAAACTCCTGCCATTTGCAACTCCTGCCATTGCAGACACAGATGGAACTGGAGGGGATAATGGTAAGTGAAATAAGGAGAAAGACAGATAAGCATGGCTTCATTTATCTGTAGATGTAGAGAAACAAAACAAAGAGTCAGATAAAACCAAACCAATAACAAACTCAGAAATCTGACTGTAGAACTGAGACCAGAAGAGGAGGAGGGAAGGGGTTAGAGCAAAGTGGAGTGGAGGACCACTGGACGATGATAGAGGACTCTGGTGCCCTGGGGACGGGGGTGGTGAGGTAACATACACCTGCAGCAAATGACCCTATACCTCTCAATAATACACTGTGTTGTAAATCAGTGTTCCTCAATAAAAAAATTAAAATATAGAAAAATCTTAGAATTGGAATTAAGGGAAAGATGCTTTCATTCAGTTACTTTGTTAATGATCTGATCAAGGGAACAGAAGGAAAAAACTCCCCTTCATCTTTTGTGAGATGACACTTGCAACAAATGACAAAGCTAAAAACTTCGTGACAAGCAGATTGTATGCACTTAAAAAAAGGTCAGGAAGAGTGAGTTGAATTGAGTGGCACTGAACAGAACTGAACTGAGTGAGTGGGGCCTTTTGATATCAAGTCCAGGACAGCACCATTGCTTCTCTTCAGTTGCTTCTCTTTAGTCACTGGCCCAGAGATGGCGCTAAAATGTCAATATGATTGCCAGCTAATTCAGGTCCTTTTATTTAAGCAACAGGGACTCCATTTCCCTCTTGCCACAGGTGTATGGTTTGGCAGGCAACGCAATTATTACTAGCAGATAAGGATAAAATTACCACAGTTCCAGTCTGTCTGGAGCCTGGCAGTGGAAACTCCATAGTTACTTGGCTGCAAAAGACACTCAAGCTGTGTAAATGACAGATGTTATAAGAAGCTGTTCTTCAGCAGCAGAGATACTGGAAAATTAATCTTCAGAAAGGGTCCCTCTTAACAGCATAATGCTGAAGCACTTTGATGATGTAGTAGTTCATGGTCTACAAAGACTTCTGAAATGTTCACTTCATGCTAGTTACACCTTTTAGTCACCATTTGGAGTCACTAAGAATAGAGATGAGAGTAGGGACTCTATGAATGAGAAGATTGAGAAACACAAATACCTTAAAAAAAATAAGCCTTTGACATTTCAGAACTACTATGACCAAATGATAAAGGATATGCTTGGAAAAAGAGTCACAACTATTAGCTGAGACCTACTCTATATAAAGAGCTCCTACAGATAGACAGTCAAATGTCTAACAAATAATAAACTAAATAATTTTTAATATAATAGAATCAAAAGACCAACAAATAGTAGAACATGTTAAGAAACTAAATATAATTTGGGCAAAGGTATGAAAAAGTAATTCACCAAATAGGTCTTTACCATGTGAAAAGAATGGTATTCTTTTCAATTTTGCTGAAAATAAGAGGCATGTAAATGAAAACTGAGATGTGAAGACTCAGTAGATGGCCAAGTGAAAAGTGGAGAAAGACAATAAGCATAGATATTAATTATTAACAGTCATTGAGTACTGAGTGCCTTTTAGGTTTTGTTCCACGTGTCATGCATATTTAGCAGATAGCATTACATTTAGTCACCATATAACGCTCTGAAGTAGGAACTATTCTCACTTTACATATGGGATTCAATAATTTACCAGAAGTCACCAAGTGATAGAGCCTTGACTTCAACTCAGGATGTTAAACCAACTCTGAATTTGGCAGATTCTCTAGAAAGGGAATTCTACAGGATAATAGCCAAAAAAAGAAGAAAATATTCACATAGTAATCAATTTAACTTCGTGGAGCCATAGAGTTGCCAGGGTCCTACAAATTCAATTAGGCCAACCTCCCATAAAATACAGATTCCCTGTACTACCTCTCCAAAAGATGGCTAGCCTAGCTCACATTAGTTACTTCCTTTTTTAAAAAATTTTATTTTTGCCAAGAAGTGCTGGGGTGTAGAACAGAGGTGTGGGGTGTGAGAAGATTCACCAGAGACAGAGTGGGGAGCAAAACAGGCGGACTGACTGAAATACACTGCAAAGGGGAGCAGTGGGTGAGACAGGAGAGGTCTGCTGTGCCATATGGATAAAATCCCTGGCCAGGCATCGAACTCAGGCCACAGTAGTGATACTTAACCCCTAGGCCCCCAGGGAGGAGCCAGCTACTTCCAATAAAAGAATTTACTACTTTTCGAAGCAGGTCATTGCATTGCTTAAATCTTTATTAGAAAAAAAATTCTTCATATAAAGCTAAAATCTACCTCTAAAATGAGAGTGCGCAATTTGTTCCAGGCAACATAAGAATGTGAATTTTTTTCCTACAAGTATATGATGGTTCTTCAGAATAAATACCCCAGATCCTTCAAGCTTCACTCACATCCATTACTAATCTGGCTACCCTCTCTCTTCTTAGTTTTCTGGTTGAAATTTATTCCCAGAAGTTATTGCATTAGAATTGGGTTGAGGCCTGGAATATATTTACTTCCCGTGATACATACAGCACATTCAATGTTATCAATACAGTGCAGTATCACATTAGACTGAGCAACTGAGTCACGGTGAAGAAGCAAACATGAGCCTCTTTCCCTGGTTGATTGCTTTTAATATCTATATTTATTTGTATTATCCTGAAGGCAAATATGAGGTTTTTGGAACAGAGATCAAAGTTATTGTTACTTATATCAATAACTATCAGTTCCCATGCCCAGTCTCTCAGGGCGATATGATGAAAAGCAGGAGTAACCCTCTCTGTACCAGGTTCTGTACTGCCGGAGATGAGGCCTCTCCTCCCCCAATTAAGAGTTCATATATGAGAGGGATCACTCTCTTCCATCCACTCCTGCTGAAGGGAGAGACACTTTTGCTGCCTGGTATATACTAATATTCTTTGAGAAGAGAAGGGGAAGCTCCTGGATTCTTACCTTCTGGAATATCAATAAATGTCTCAAGGGGGAAGACAAGAGAAGCGTCTCTTGGTTTACAACACCTGGGATGTCTCCTTGGCTCCAGGTTTTGCCCCTCTTTGAGTTGTATATCATACCTCCAGGGACATAAATCTCTTCAGTGTTCTCTCACTATTCAGTCATAGTCATAATTTAATTTCCAAGGCTTGTTCTTTTACCCAGATTCCAGTAAAACTTGATCAGAAAGTCCAAACTGTGCATAAACATGAAAATACTCACTTGCTGACTTGGACTAGAGTAAAATCTTTTCCTTTGGCCTAAAGGGGCACTTTCTCCCAACCTCTTTAAGACCTCTCCCTACCTCCCCCCATTTACTACATGTTCAAGGACTCAGCCTGGTTAACAGTCTATGCACATTGCCAGAAAATTATCAGAATGCCTAATAATTGGTTAAGTAATAAAAAACATTCCATGGTCTCACTTGACAAAATACCTGCTAGTAGCAGCAGGTCCTAATTCGGCTTGTGGTTCAAGGTCACTGTCACCACTTTTTGTCCACTCGTTCCTCAGTGGGTGGCTTTTACCCTCAAACCTTTGAGGTCAAGGTCGCAAGATGGCTGTCACAGCTCTGAGAAACAGTTCTACTTGCAACAGCACCCGAAACAAGAAGTAAGGATGAGCAGGGATTGCATGACAAGGAAAAAAAAAAAAAGTTTAGCCTCAAAGTCT
This sequence comes from Scalopus aquaticus, assembly GCA_004024925.1. Taxonomy (NCBI): domain Eukaryota; kingdom Metazoa; phylum Chordata; class Mammalia; order Eulipotyphla; family Talpidae; genus Scalopus; species Scalopus aquaticus. The sequence continues at coordinate 7,624 of PVIJ01024207.1, forward strand.
CTTTCCATCAGAGAAAAATGTTTCCCAGAATCCCTGAGTAACAATCCCTTTATTGACCAGACCTGGATTCCATGTCTATCCCTATAGCAGTCACTGACACAGAGCCTGAATCATGTTATATTCCCAGACCAAATTAGGGTTCTATTAACAAGTGTAACAGAATGTTAAAATTGATGCAAAAATTTTTGGAGAGCTTCTCTCTTCATCTCAAATCAAGAGAGAGAGGATTTAGAGAGATTATTTAGTATGTTCTCCTATGTGAAGGAGAGAATCCTGAATTGAGGATGCCTTCTTAGGGTGCTTGTGATCTTTTCCATAACCAGATAGGCAGGGCACGTGACAGAAGTTCTCAGTTTCTGTACCTGAATGGGTGGGTGGGCCCTGAGGTAGCCTGCAGGCACCTGGCGTGCCTTTTTATACAAGAGACTGGCAAGCTAAGTATTGTGTTTCAGGGACTCTGACGAGCTGTGGTTCCACTACCATCTGTCTCATGTGAGACGAGCTTTAGGGAATTGCATAAAGGAGGGAAGGAGCATATAGTGGACTCTGATGCAGGACTATGGGTGCTTCGGTGATGGGAAAACTATGGGGACCACACCCGAGGGGAGAAATCCTGTATTGTGGAAAACAAAACAAAACAAGGATGTAAAATAAGGATATGTTATTAACTAAAAAAAAAAAAAAAAAGACTTAAAGCCTTTAAGAGAGATTGCGGAAGGATAAAAATGTTCAAGAAGAGCTGGAGAAATCAATGGGTGCCAAATAAGTAATGGGATATTATGAGAAGTTGGAGCTATTTCAAGGAATACCCTTACTTTTTCAGTTGGCAAAATGCAAAGTCAAATACAGCCATGCTCCTTCACACCACTTCTCAGCAAACTCGCCCAGGTTTTGCTGGGAAGACCAAATCCTGGGCTGGATGCTTATGGGTCTGATCCAATACAGCAATTACTTTTGCTCCACAGAGCTCCCATAGCACCTTCTGCTCCTTTTCATAGCATTTAATACTCCGTATTGTAATTGATTTTTAAATTTATTTACCAGGATTGTGAATTTAATTCACGCCACATCTCAGAAGTATGGAGAAATTGTAACTCCTTTGTTAACTAATCCACCCTTCTTCCTCTGTTCCCACTGGCTGGTGAAGAGTAGGAACAATGTAAATTGTTCAAATATTATCTAATTCAATAATTTAAACCATTCCCTTAGGTGGGGTTAGTCTGCGTGGGAGAATAAATGCTCAGTCTGTCAGATTTCTCACTCTTTCAGCTCCAAGATATTAACCAGATACACACATGTGGGGAGGCGTGGAGTTACCTGACCTTGTAGTTGAGGGAAAAATCTTGTTCTTTGGGAACCTTTTCTAGCTTGTGGTCGTTGTTATTTTTGTCCACGCCATCACTCTCTGTTTTGCTGACATTACAGCTGAAGCCTGTTGTGATGCCTGGATCTCTACCCCCAGCCCCACCTGCCCCCACTGCATACCCCTGCTCTGGCTCACTCTGCCTTCAGGCTCCTCCCAGCACTACATGCTCTGACATCTGGTGTGACTCGAATCCACCCTGGCCCATCTTGCAGTGCCTCAACCACCTCACTGTCACTCTGGATCCCAGTCATATCTTCAGATATTCTCTGTCACCAGACCCCTGTGGAAATTATTGGTGACTGGTAAGTTAAGCCCCCCCCTTGGTCAAGCTGGCTCCACTAGGTTGGCGTGAGGTATCTGCGATAAGACTTGTTCTCAGAGTCTCAAATGGGGAATGGGAAAGAAGGACCCCTTTTGCCCCTGGTGCCTCCCTCATTTACCTCCTCCTCCTCATGTGACTGACGGCTCTGCACTTCACTTGCTCTCCCCTTCTCACAATCATGGGACTGAAGAGGAATGACTTCTATCCCACCTCCTTTATGAGGTGTCTTCGCCCACCAGGAAAGAACGTTCTGAATTGAATTGTCCAGGCTTGGCTTTAGTGAATTGGGGATGGTCAATAAGAGAGTATATACAATAAGAATTATTTTGTTGCCATAACACATCTCTTAATCTCCTTCTGGGATTGGTTGGTATCTCAGGCTAACCGCCCCCCCAAAAAAAATTGCCCCTGCATGACCCTCATATGAAACTTTCCCTGAAGTTAATATCTATAAGCATTTTGATTGAAACTTTTTTGTGTTCATCTCCCCCATTATACTATGAGTTTTTTGAGCTTGTCTCTGTAGCCCTATAGGCCAGCAGTAGATGTTTGATGAATGAATAAGTGATTGAATAATGAATTGTCAGGTAATACAGAGTAAATGAAATATCTTTAGGAAAAATTTACTGTTACTTGAACTTAAGACGCCACTGCATTATTTTTTGAGCTTTCCTGATAGAAATACACTTGAGAAATAAAACATTAAATTCTGAGGCTTTATTTACAATTTTCTTTTAAATACTTCCTGTTGTGCTTCAGAGACCTTATAAAGGAATAAGGAGACTGAATTATGACAAGGCATTTTATCAAAGCTTAATGTTTTAAATTGTGAATATCAGATTCCATAGCCATGATGCCCAAAACATTCATGGCTTTTTTTACTTTTGATGTGGTGCACAGTACAGCTAATACAATCTCTGCTGTCTAATGTAGAGTAAAAAGGGATGCACTGGTGATTGATCCACTGGATTTGTCAGTATTTTAAAGGGTAGTCACATGATTCTTTTTAAAACTATTAAAACAAAAAACACAACTGGAAGTCAGATTAAAATGGGAAAGTCCAGGGAATAGATATCAGCCTATGAAAAAGAAACCAGAACCAGCTTATACTCACTTCCAGGACTGGAGAATGGGATTCTTCCCCAGGTCATTTTTGGAGTATTTTTTTTAATATAATATTTATTTTTGTTATTCGTATCTTTTACATTATTATGTATTCCCCATAAGTTACCACCACCTGTTCACCCGTGGAGCCATCACCATAGTCCTCCGTGCTCCCCTCCTATGTTTTTGGAGTATTTAAAACCAGTTTTTTGCTGCTGACCATTTGCTGCTTTGTCCCAAGTGGGCAAGTAGCAAAAGTCTCTGTCCTGGTCAATGCCAGAGAAGCCCAGGTGAAGTCTCACAGGCCTGGTTTGGAATGTGACTCCATCATTTCTTAACAGTGTGACCTTGGGGCAGTAGGTAACCTCACTAAGTGGGCTTGTTGTGAGAATCAAATTAGTTCACTTCTGACCGTGTTGCTTTGCTCACAGTGCTCAAAGTGAGTGACAACCCACTAGCCACCTGGAAATAAGGGCTCGGTTTCCAAGAAGGTATGTCTGGGCTACCAGAAGGAGCAAACCTCCACTTCCTGGATCCACACCCACAGTCATCTAAATGAGTCCCTGTCCCCTTCCCTGCCACTATCTCAGAGGTGATTCTCACAACAAAGATATCCTGATATTTGCTCTGTGCTGGTCTAGACTCTGGAGATAGAGAGTAAAGAAGATAGGCAAGAACCCTGCTCTCACAGGCTTGCCTTCTAGTGGGAAGTTGGGTGGAAGATAGAAAATAAGTGAAAAAATAAGTAAGTGAATGATTTTAATTAATAGTAGGTGGCATAAAAAAGTGAGATGGAAAAAAAATGAGTGGCAATGTGAAAAAAAACAATGGGAGGAGAGCACTGCTGTAGATTGGGTGGCCAGGAAAGGCCTCCCCGAGGAATGGCATAAGAGCTAGGTGAGGACAAGGAAGCACATTTTATAAAGCTCTGGAGTCAGAGTAGTTCCATGAAAGAAATGGGTTTCATTCAGTAGGTTCATGAAACAGAAAGAAAACAAGTGTGATTGGAATATAGCAAATAATGGAGAGAGGGAGGGAAGGAGATAGGAGGGGCAGGTGGGGGTCCAGAACACATAGGGCCCTACAGTCCGTGAGAAGGAGTTTGAATTTTTTTTTTAAGAACAATAGAAGCTATTGAAAGTTGTAGAAAATGTAATTTTCCAAAGATAGCTAAGCCATTTTCACAAAGATGGTATCTGAGAGTGAGGCTCATCCCTCGTTCTCCAGATGTGCTGACCCTTGCCATTTCCCAAAGACAGGACTCGACTGCATAATTTGTCATAGTGGGAGGCTGAGTTCATGCTCACCCTTATATAGATATAAAAAGAGAGCTACACCAACAGCTACCCATTCACATACTCTTCTTCTCAAGTGACTGAGACTCTCCCATTGAGAGGTGGGGGTCTGTTTTCCCTCAATTTGAATCTAGACGAGGGGTTTATCACTTCTTTGACTAATAGCAAAGGCAGAAACGAAGGTATGTGGCTCTTGCTGGCAGGTCATTTAAAAAAAGCAATTTCCCCTGCTTCCCTCTCTCTTTTTCATTCCCCTTCTTTCTTGTCCTCTTTCCTCTCCCCCTCCACTTTCTCTTGGAACCTAGTCACCAAGCTAGTCTCACAGCGAGATCACTTAGAGAAGCCTGTGTGTGTGTTTGGGGAGGAGGGTGGCCGGGGGCAGGGTGGTGGTGAGAAGTGGCTACTTTCAGCTGTTGTCGCGCGCGGTTCCCCGTCCAGCAGGAAGAAAGACGCGACACCAAGTTCGGTAATCAGCGGAGGCAGGCAGCAGCTTTATTTTCAAGCTTCTTCTTCAATCAATCAATCAATCAATCACATACAGGCACATACACACATTTATACCCCAGGCTCTTATTTGGCGGAATAACAGGTAGCCTATCCTGTTAAAGGTCAAATCTCAGTGTCCAATCCGAGCACTGATCACGTGCTCACTCCACCGAACCCTTGCCTGACATGTGAACAGCATGCAGGTGGGTGGTACTGACTGCGGTCTCTAGTCCGGCCTCCTCAGCCCACACCCTCTTTTTTCAGGCGCCATCTCGTAATGGCGGCAGAGACCACGCCGTGTTCCAGGCGCCATCTTGTAATGGCGGCCAAAACCACGCCGCGCCCCACAAGCTGTGGCCATTTTCTTGAACCAATGATGTTGCTCTATTTCACCTATTCACCATGGAGAGTTAGGTTTGATATCTCAGCCATTGAATTACACAGTAGAATCATTTCTTTAAAAAATTGAATGCTTATTAGGATTGTGCTAAACATTTTACAAACATCTGATTTAATTCTTATGATAAACCTATGAGAGGAGTTCTGCTCTTCCATTTTACAAA
>PVIJ01024208.1:0-12769 GCA_004024925.1 Scalopus aquaticus
ATATATTAAAAAAAAAAAAAAAGAAAGAGCAGTTGCAAGTAAAGTACAGATTAGGGGACTGGAAGATATGCTTTTCAAATTGAAAGGTGTGGTCTCATCCTCTTCCAATCCTTAGCTCCCAAAGAAAAAGTGCTATACATACCTCTATGTATAGAGGAGGAAGAGACAGAGAAGGTCTGTTCATAATTTATGCTAGGAATTAAGTTTTGATATATTAAGATTTTTTTTTCCTGAGTCCTCATTGTCTCATCAGGGATTTAGGCAATGAAAACTGGGTTTGGGTTTCACTGGATTACTAGAAATTGCAATTTGGGTTTAGAGTAAAGTGTATCAAGCATTGAGTCACTTAGGATGTGAGAAAGATATTAAAATAATACAAGTGCATATGCTGGGAGCTGAGACAGGCAATTAACTGAATAGAGCTTGACTTCATTCATGGGGAATAAGTAGAAATCTCCCTATATGCATGAGAAAAACTACTACACACCAGAGAAAAGAGAAGAGTCTCTAAAGCCTCAAAGGAAGAAATTATTTTTGTAGTTGATCTACTGAATGGTCTGGATGTCATTTTTAGACAAGTTATTAACATCTTTAGAGCACACAAAAGCATTATATTTCCTTAAAAGAAGTACCATTCATTTTAAGAAAAGAAAGTGTAATGAACACGCAGTATAATTACAATGAAGTGTGATTATAAAACCAAGCTTGGCCTCAGAGAAAATAAAATCAAATGACAGAAATAAAATATCTTCAGCTATAAAGAATTAAAGTGGTAGAAAAATCATTTAGTAATGTGAAAGGCAACTTGAGCAGAGCATCAAGAATTCAAAGAAAAAAGATAAAGAGGAAAATGATGAGTCAAAAGAAGTTGAATTGAGAGACATGGACTACAAATAGCAGATATGTCTGAGGGGGAGAAAGAGTTCAATAAATTCCAATGAAAGAAAATATAATAACTTTTCCAAAGATTGAAATATATAAACTGGGAAAGCTCAATGCATTCTAGACTTAGTCAATGAAAATAAACTCAAACATAACTATTTCATAGTAAAATTTTAAGGATTTTAAGGATAAAAGAAAGATAACCTACAAGATTTTCTTCCAAAAAATAAGATAAGATCTCTTCAGTTTTCAATTCTGCAACATCAAAGTCAGGATGTCAGTTCAGTGTAGCTGTACATATAATTTTGAGTGTAAAAAATCCATTTGAAACCAATCAGTTTAATGTGGTACTTTTTTAACATCACAAAGTTAGTATGATTTAAATTTATGGAAATACACCAATAAGTGATGGATCATAGACTATGGACCAGATGATAGACAGTGGGAAGGAGTGAAGTGTTGGGAGAAAATGATCAAATTTCTTGATGACATATCATTATGTAGTGTACTTGAAATTATTATAGGGTTTGACTTGAGGATACAGGATAAAAAGGAAGTTTTGGTTAGAGAACAGTATATTGGAATTTGTACCATTTGTTCTTAAGAAGGACTATTTATAGGAAATAACAAGATCTAAGGAAGGGACATAAAGCTTGAGGAAAAGTAATGAACCAAAAACAGAAGATAAGAAAGGAGAAGCTATTGGGGTGTAGTTCTGAGAAGCTAGTATGTCATTTGGATTGTCCACAAGACATTTAATATACTAAATACAACAGCAGGACTTGGTGAGAAGTAGAAGAATGTAAAGAAGTAGAAGAATGTAAGCTGGAAATCAAAGTAATGAAGGAAATGAAATGGTGAATTAAAGCAGTGAGGAGTTGGTTGCTTGGAATGGAGCAAGCTTCAAGGAAGAGAGGAGTTTTATAAGTGGATAGGAATAAGGGAGGCTGAACGCAGACTTAGAAATCAAAAAGAGTGCACATAAGCTTTTTGCTTCAAGGTATTTAAGACTGGTAGAATGAGGAGTGTTTAAGAGGGGTGCTGATAAGATTGCATCTTCAAGAAAGTCAGGAAATGGAGAAAACATTGTAAAAATAGATTATTTAGACAATTTTATTTATCATGAAATAAAGTTATTCTAGAGGACACAGAGGGTTTGGGAGAGCAATATAAAGTTAATGAAGGAATAAAAATAAATTCAGTATTATTTAGTAGCCAAAAAAATTCAAATCAAAGCAAGACAGATACCATTTTCATATCTAAATTGGCAACAGTGTTATTCATAATTACTGGCTAAACCTTCCTACATTCACTGTAGTGATTTAAAATGGTGCACTCTTTATGAAGCAATATATGCTTCAGAAATATAAGTTCTGGCAATATATGCGAATGCGTTAAAATTGTATATACTTTTGATGCTGTCATCTCTTTTCCCTTTATACCAAAGGTTTCCTATTTAGATATTATATATTACAGTTAGCATTTCCTCATTTCCCAAAACTACGTTGTATGCCTTTCCTTTGTGCTTCCATATACTCTCTACTCTCTGCAATAGCCCTTATTACAATCTATATTGTGATATGATTGCCTGTTTACCTCTAGGTATCTGTCTCCCAACTTTAAGCTCCACTTTGGCTATCTACCCTAACACCACTTACCTCTGTATATATAATGGTTTCTAGGACTTAAAATGTGCTACCCACAATATAAGTGAATGGATAAATACAAGGATGGAGGAAAGGATAAAAGAAGAGAAGACATGCCTATGTATTTAAGGTGCTAATACAATAGCATGCAGTGGGGAAAGGTTTCAACTGCTAGAAATAGGGAGACAAAAGTCATTTTTGTTTAGCATTTGGTACAAATATTTCTTGAAAAACCAGAGAAGTCAGGCAACAGGATGGTAACATAAATACAGTGTCTGCAACTAGGCAATGTTAAAAATTCTTGCAGTGTGAAACTATAGTCCCAATCTTAGATATTTCTTGTGAACAAATGGCAAGTCAATAAAATTTTGATGGAAGAAATTCTACACCTTGACTACACGCCCAAAATGAGGAGTTAGAAAATACAGTAATTAAGATAGCTCATGAGCATATGCATAGATGTCCCCCCCCCCCTTACAAAGAAGTAATTCAAAGAGTAAGGTCAGGAAAGTAAATAGTAGTACAACCGAGTAAAAGGGTTTTGAGAAATTCTTTTTAGAAAAGTTTTGAGGCTGAAAGATAGAATTTGGTTAGGGGGAAAAAATCCAGCAGAAATAGTGGCATGCAACACAGAAAAAAGCTGTAGGACAGAAGCTACACACAGAACAATCTATAGGGGAAGTAAAACTAAATATCAACCCATAGAGTGTAGAAAAATTCCAACCTGAAGCCAATATTCAAACAGGGGGCCTTGGGAGAATTATTGTGCAATTGATTAAGGAACTGGTTCAGCTAAAGCAGTTCCTCTTCTAAGGTATTCTCAGAGTCTGATAATGGATGCATCTTCCCCAGGTTAAAAATCCCACGACTATTCTGAAATAAGTTAAAGCTCTGCCCGTGGGAATTCTCATGTATTTCAGTGTAACAAGCCATTCTTAATGGAATGAGGATTCCTGGTGGAGGGATTTTGGGTTGTTGAAATGACCTGGGGTTTCTAATGGCATTTTATAACCAGGTGTCAGGAATGCTTAATATCCTGCTGTATACAGGAAAAGGCCGTGATGTTTTCCCAAATGATCAAGACCAGTGTTCTCTAATAGAAATACAATGTAATAAACCATGCACACAATTTTAATTTTTTCTAACTATATTATATAATGATACAGTTTCAAAATAGTGAAATATAATAATGAAATGTTATATATGTAATATATTGAAATATCAATAATGAAACATTTTCAAAATATTATTTCAACTTGTAATCAATATAAAATTACCCATGATATTTTTTTGTGTATATATATATATTTTTTAAAGATTTATTTATTTATGCATACAAGCTGAGGTGTAGGCCAGAGGTGTGCGGTGGTGAGAGGATTCACCAGAGATAGAGTGGGGAGTAGAACAGGCGGATCTACTGAAGTACACTGCTGAGGGAAGCAGCAGGTGGGGCAGGAGAGGTCTGCTGCACCATGTGGGAATCTTCCTGGCTGGGTATCGAACTCATGCTGCAGTGGCTCTGGATAGCTTCACAGTGCTGCGCTTAACCCATTACACCACCAGGGAGGCCCTATTTTGAATATTTTTTATTTGAATTAAATTTTGGAAATCCAATATATATTTTACACTTAAGACATCTAAATTCAGATACCAATTTTTTTAAATGACTTTATCTGCACTTATATTTCATAAAATTCCTAGTGACAATAGATTCACATATCATAGTTGTTTCAAGCATGCTCAAATTTTGTAGTTATTATATATTTTTTCTGCTGCTACAAATGCAATCTCCTCATTGGTGAATTTGTGATGTACCTTTTTCCAGTCACTCTTTTTCTTTGTTTTAATTGTAGTGCAAGTTTTGGCATTTCCATTTGGTTCTGCATTAGTATCACGCCAAAAAACTAGAAACACTTTAAAACTAGAAACATAATTTAATTATACTATTATTTAACACTTTGTGTGCCGGTGCCCTTTAAATTTACCAGCCCTTGGGGCCGGCCATTTTCTGTGCCACTGCATAAATGGTATAAGCAGTCAATAAAACACACACAACTCCTGAACTACTGGATATTTAAAAAACTGTAATATCTCTCATAAAACACCTTACACTTTCACCAAAACAATGTGTAAAGCTTCTAGACTGAGTACAATCAAAGAAATAGCTCCCAATAGTTCCAAATAAATCCACCATGGCGTGAAAAACCAGAGACTAGATGAACACGTATTAATATGTGAGTGGCCACCTGATACTGGTGACAAAAACACGTACTAATACATGAGCGGACCACAAAGTGTTAAGAGAAAGTAATTCTTCAATTTAATTCTTATTTACATTTTACATAGGTAACTCGTGGTCAGTCTAAAATAGTCAAATATATTTATATATATTAAATATATATATGTTTTATATATATATATAATGTAAATATATTTATATTTGACTATTTTAGACTGACCACATGATATAACATTAAATAATGTTACATCAATGTTTTGAAAAGTCTGTGTATTTTCAAACTGGACAATTTGTTAATACTGGCTGCATCAGTGGTGTGTTTATGTGTAAAAATAGAAAAATATATGCACTTGACATGCACACTATAGCAATACTATCTTACAGAGTACAATGGTTACAATGAAAGGTAGTCTTAAAAATATAAATTGTGTTTAATAAAAAATAGGCTATACTGCTTCAGTTCCTAAATTTAAATAGACATTCATTCATTCAATGTTTCATTATATTGATATTTCAATATATTACATCTATAACATTTCATTATTATATTTCACTATTTTGAAACTGTATCATTATCAGTTCCTAAATTATATAGATATTCATTAAATCTCAAAGTCTTAACTATTGTGGCACCTTGTTACCTGTTTAACCTCAGCTACCAGTAGCCCCTGGTCACTTTTCTCTAGCTACCCTGGTCTCATTGCTAGTCCTTGAACATTAAGCCTGTTCCCAACTCAGGAATTTTTCACAATTCTCCTCTTCCTAGAAAGTCCTCTAGATATCAATATCAGTTCTTCTTTCAGTTTATTTAAACTTGTTCCTCACCTTATCTCCCTATGTACACTCCCTGCTTTACTTTATAGTATATGTCACCAATCAACATACAACAAGATTTGCATATATATGCAATATATTTGCAATACATGTTGCTTTTCTCTAGTTTAGTGGAATATAAACTTCATATAGATAGGGATTTGCTCACAGAAATCACAAGTATCCCCAAGGCTTTTAAAATTTATTGTTCAGTAAAAATGTTACAAAGTAGTCATGTGGATTTATTCCATCTATTTAAGCAACACAATAAACATAAGAAATAGATCTGGAATTGGTAGGATATATATTTAAAGCCATTAACAGTTAATTCTGTGGAGAAGAATACAAAAAAAAATGTAAGCTAAGGGAAACTTTTACTTTTGCTTTCATGTAGATTTTAAAAAAATAAATATTATAATTTTGCCTTCGATATTAGACTTTTATTTTAAATATTTTCTATAATGTCTCTTAAATAATTCAGAGAAAAATAAATTGAACTAGCTCTAAAATTAAAGAAAGTTCCTTCGCAATAGAAGATAATTCTAAATCCATTCATCACAATTCCAAGAACAAATCACTGAAAAACTACATTTAAAGAGGTTGATTGACAATCAGAGGGCCAGTCATCTTGACAGTATAACAACAGTTTACATAACGGAAGTAAATTGTTAACATACTATTAAAAAGTCTTTTGAAATATTCTTCAACAATTGTGTAATGTTTGATGGAAAATCATGGTCTAGAAAATCTGGACAGTTTAGATCAATTGGTAATTATGATAGTTTCTACTTCATTTCATAACATCATTTAAACCATCTTAAATGATAAACAAGTTTTAGCGGGAAGTAGAAAAAATGAAAACAACAACAACAACTATAGGATAGTTGGTTCACTTTATCCAGTGTGTGCTACAATCAATAATCATAATTCTTTGAACACACATTCTTTTTTCACTTCCTCCTCCTTCTTAAACACACACACCTTTCTCTCTACAAGTAATTTACTTTTTCTATCAGAATCTATTAAGAGTTGATGTAGGTATACTTTGCTCCCAACATCATTATCAAGAGAAGAGCTTTTAAGTACTCAATTGATGTGGTTGTAATATATTAATAGACAGAAAAGGGCATATTTGCTTCTAGATGTTACTGGGAAGATACAGTGGTCTTTTTCAATATCCGATAGGCCTGATGAAGACAGAGGAAGATTAAGGCCTCCTATGCCAGTACAGGTGTGTTTACACATGCTTGAAAACACACACACACACACACACACACACACACCAATTATAGGAGAAAGCTATGTGAAGGGAGAATTAGCAAAAGGAAGTTTAGATATTTGGATTAAAAGAATAGTGGCGCAGCGGGTTAAAGCTCCAGTGCTGTGGAGCTGTTGGCAGCAGCACAGAAATGCGAGTTCCACGCCCGGCTGGAGAGATTCCCACATGGCACCGCAGACCTCTCCTGCCTGGCCTGCTGCTCCCCTCAGCAGTGTATTTCTGCTGATCTGCCTGTTCTGCTCCCCACTCTGTCTCTGGTGAATCCTCTCACTGCACCACACTTCTAGCCCGCAACCCAGCTTGTATGCATAAAGTAAATAAAATCTTTAAAAAATATATATAGCATGGGAAAAAGACAGGTGACAATATGGATTTAGCTTTGCCATATTTTGAGGGAGAATAAATTACTTATTAAATTCCTCATACCGTCATTCTCTGGAAGACTCACTTGGGTGTTTGGACAGCTCATGTTTTCTCATGTTTTTTGTGCCATGGGCTGTTAATTTCATATGCATATATGCATATCTGCCAGGGCAAGGCAAGGCAACTATTATTTATAAATAATGCAAGTTAATGTAATGTATCAATGTTAAATTAGATAAAGTTTTACTTGAATAATAATAATATCAGGGCACTGGAACTTCTTGGTGTCACCCAAATAAATGACATCAAATTAGAGAGCACACAGAATTACCACCCCAGCATTAGGGGTGGCATTGAAGAATTCCATGGATTTTGAACTGTTATCTAGTGTCTCTTTACAATAAAAACCTCATTTTTATTTAACATAAGGAGCATTTTGGAACTATATTTCTCTCTTCTGTTATATCCCTCAATCAACATTAGATTTAAATATTAAAAATAATTAGCTGAAAGTTTGATGCTTCATTAAAAATTATTAATGAAATAGCTCTAATAAATTATAGAAATATGTTTGCACATTTCAAAATATAAAGACATTTAATTTCTTAATGCAATGCCTATACTTAACATAAAACTCATGAAAACCAAATAACCTGCATCTTTGTCACCATCTTATATCAATTTTGCTTCCAAACTTCTCAGTAGAGTTGTTCATATTCTCTTACTTATTTTCTCCAACTTTCCTCTCATCTCCCTCCAATCTAGTTTTTGTACCTTCTCTTTTTTGAAATGACTTTTCTCCTGATTCTCAATGACTTCTTGTCACTAAATCCAAAGAAACTACATTACCTCTTACATACCTCGGGTTCCCAGTGGTATTGATCCTGCTGAACTACTCGCTACTATTAGATCCTCCACCCTCTTCAGCTCAGTTCATCTTAACCAAATTCCAGATGTGGATTTCTCACTAATATTTCTACTAGGCTGTCTTAAGCCCAACTTAAAATCCTCTTTTTCAAAATGGCCTTTTAAATTTTTTAATGAAAAATTGAAATCATTGTTTTGTAAACCAGAAACTAAGTCACAACTGAAACATCCCTCTTAAACCTAGATCTGATTCATCACCATGAACTGTCAGTTTCTTACTTTGAGAGAAATATCTTTGAAAACTTTGAAATCATTCCTTTTTATAAATCAACATCCCATTCAAATTACTGTAAACCCTTACTTTGTCTTCCAAACTTACTCTACATACTATCTTGGTCAACCTTCCTCACCCTCTTCATTTTACCCAAAGTGATTTTCCAAATACTCCTTCTTTGAGCTTCTGAAAACGCATCTAAAAAGAAATGGAGTTGAGATTTGAAACCAATGAGTCTGTCTCCAGGGTTCATGTCTCATGTCTCTGTATCTTTGTGAATTGAAGAGCCGATACAAAATAAATAAAATCTAATGCTTTCTGGCCTGTGTTCTTTTCCCACTCCCTGGTGTTTCCTTGACTATAATCACCTCTTGTAAACATGAAGTTCCTAAGGGTGCTACACACACAGAAAAAAATGAAAAGTAACTTAAGTCATTCTTTGTCAGTTGCTTAGACCCATACCAGTTATATAAGAGAGGTGCAAAGGGAAATACTACTTTTCCTTTAGAAAAGATCTGGGCTTCAAATTCCTATGAAGTCTATGCTAAGCTGAGCTGGAACACATGGAGGAGGACAAAGACATTGCTAAAGTGGCAGATGAAACCAGAAATAGATTATGTTTCCTTCCTTACCTTACTCCTTCCCTTGGGTGTTTTCCTAGTATATTGATTTGTTTCTTTCAATCATACTTTTTTAATTTAAGGAAATATAATTTATAGATAAAGCACACCAAGGAAAAGAGGATGCTGTCCTCCAAATTACAGCACAGCTTGTCAAACTGTTCTTTCCAATTTTTCTATGCTATGGTCTCAGAAAAAGCCTCTCCCAAGTGGGAAGCAGCTCTATGCTGTTCCTGATACAGATGTCAGTGAGAGAACAGGAACCTAATAAAGGAACCACTGTCACAAAAGACTTTGCCAAGTTGGATTTAAGGTGGTAGTGGTGAGAGGAATTGATATAATAATAAATAAAAGATGGAAAATGCTTAACTATTTAAATGTAAATGTTAATGTAACTGGGCCCTAAACAAAACTGTAGCTTAATTACTTCATTGGTTCTAAATATAAATGAAGGGATTAAGTAAAAAAAAAATTTCAGGAAATGCTATCAAGGAAATGAATCTAGTAGAAAAAAGGGAATATCAGATTCTTAGTAGACAAAATCAAAGCACTAAAAGTATTAAAAACTATGAAGTGTTTTTCTTTTTTAAAAGTAAAGAGCAACTCTAACATACAGATAAAATATTTTAAAGTACTTTATATATTAGGTCAAGAAGAAATGGTGCCATCATCATCATCATCATCAATTTTAAAGTACGGCTTTCAATTTTTGAAAAATTAGATAAATAAGATGAACATATGGAAATGTCAATAGTATAATTTAAAGTCTCATTAATTCAATATATTTCAAACTTTGTATATGAAAGAAATAACACAATCTTTTTTACATCACATGGTACATTTGCATGAATCTATTTTTCCCTAAGAAAAATGAACCATGAATTTCAAATAGTAGAAGTACTTGAGTTTAACATTAATAACAGAAAAAAAGAAAAACAACAATATAGAAAATTAAAGACAAAAGAGTCTGGAGGAAATGGGAGAAAGTATGATTGTTAATTTTTTCATATTTTGTTGCAGGAAGTCAATAGGTTATTTGTAAAGATAAGAAAGCAAGAAGCAGTGGCTTAGACAGATTACTAAAAGTTATCTGAGTAACCCAAAGAACACATGGGTATAAACCTTCCAAGTTATCAGCAGAAACACCTGAACTACATATAAAATAGAGCAGAAACCAAATATCAAGATACTGAAAACAAAGGAAACATTAAAACAAAGGGAAACATAAATGATGAACTAATATGAAATATATATATGCCATATCAATTTTTTTGACAGTGGTAAACTCTCTTATTCTAATGTTTTTCAGAGAATTTATTTATTCAACAAATACCTCAGAGCGAGTATTTCTAACTGCTTTGGATAAAGCATTATAATAGACAGAATCCTCTTTCATTGTGTTTATATTCAAATGGAGAGAGACAAATAATATGATTATTTCATAAAATTAGAAAAGAAAGTGGGCTAATGGGCATCTGGGAATGGAGAGGTGACTAGCTACACTGTATAGGGAGGATGTCTTTGGAGTGGTTGCAGTTGAACTTGTACCTAACCATTGACAGCATCACAAGAGTGTGTGTGTGCCAGACAGAAGAGCAAGAGCAGAATATGGGAGACTGAATTGAGTGTGGTCTATTGCAACTATAGAAGACTGGTGGGCTTGGAAGTTTGGGTAACAGTTGATTAGTTTAGAGTGTCTTTGAGTTCTAACAGAGGTAAAGCCTGAGATTGCTTATATGTGTGTAGCTTATTTAGGAACAGAATTCCATGGACCAGGTGTGAGGGATAGGTAGTGAAACAGGAAAGAAGGAATAGCTAACACAAAGACACTTTATGAAATTGGATACTGGTAGGGTTACTTGATTATGAAATATATCTTAAAACCATCTCTCACAGGAAGAAAGGGGACACATTATCAATGAACTTCAGTCTGTGACAATGACATCAGAGAAGACTGAGAGCAGAAACACAGTTTAAGGTACTTTCATTTATAGGTGTCAGAAGATGGTCTAAGCCTGAACGGAACAGGTCACTACAGCTGAGGCTGGAATGACAGAATTTAAATTGGCTCATGGGTAAGGTCTGATGGGTAAAAGTAGATGGATTTGGAAAAGAACACATATTTAGATGGCATAATACAGAAAAAACACAGTGTCTCAGACATAGTGCAAGTAAAAGGATATGGAGATACTACAAGTTCAGTTCCAGATCACTAGTAAAGCTAACATTTCAATAAAGTAAATATTGTAATAAAGCAAGTCACAAGAGATTTTTGGCTTCCCAGTGCATACAGAAGTTATATTAATACAATACTGCAACCTATTAAGTGTGCAATAGCATTATGTCTAAAAAGCAATGTACATGCATTAATTAAAAGGTGCTAAACATCATCTCAGCTTTCAGCAAGTCATAATCTCTTTGCTGTTGGAGGGTTTTGCCTCAATATTGATGGTTGCTAATTGATCAGGTATGGCAATTAAATAAAATAAGACAACAGTGAAGTTTGCTACATTGACTGACTCTTCCTTCTATGAAAGACTTCTCTGCAGCTTGTGATGTTAGTTGATGGTGATCTATCTATCTACTTTGCAACTTCTTTTTAAAACTGGAGTCAATTCTCTCAAATCCTGCCACTATCTTATAAACTCAGTTTATGAATTGTTCTAAATCCTTTGTTGTCATTTCATCAATGTTCACAGCATCTTTGCCACGAGTAGATTTGGTCTTAAGAAACCACTTTGCTCCTCTATCACAAGCAACTATTCATCTGTTCAAGTTTTATTGTGAGAGTGCAGCAATTTAGTCACATCTCTAGGCTCTACTTCTAATTCAAGTTCTCTTACTATTTACCACACCTGCAGTTGCTTCCTTCCCTGAAACTTTGAACCCTTTTAAAACTTGCTTTGGCTTAAAAGATTATTTTGGATGGTTTGATCTACCCAGACCACCAAATCTTTCTTCATACCAACCATAGGCTATTTCACTTTTTTTCTAATCATTTATATGTTCAGTAGAGTAGCACTTTTAATTTCCTTCAAGGTCTTTTCCTTTGCATTCAAACTTGGATAAAACTGGTACAAGAGGCTTAACATTAGGCCTAGCTTGTCTTTGTCCATGCCTTCCTCATTAAGCATAGTATTTCCAGATTTTGATTTAAAGTGAGAAATGTGCCATTCTTCCTTTTCTTGACACTGAGAAGCCATTGTAATATTATTGTGCTGATTGCAATATCTTTTTTTTCTCAAGGATTAGGAAAGAGAGAGACGAGGATGGGCTGGATGGTGAAGGATTAAGAACACCCACATTTTTCTAGTAAGTTCTCCATTTTATATGGACACTGTTCATGACACCACTAAACAATTATAATAGTTAATATCAAAGATCACTGGTCACAGAACACCATAACAAATAAGAAAAAAAGTTTGAAATATTGTGAAAACTGGCAAAATGTGACACAAAAATATGATGTGAGCACATGCTGTTGGAAAAATGGTATTAAGGCTAGTTCCAGGCAGGGTTGCCACAAACTTTCAATTTGTAAAGAATGCAGTATCTGAGAAGCCTTGGCAGGTGTATATGGTCTGATAAGACGTGGCTACATACTAAGAGGTGAGTTGTATAGTTGCATAGCAAGGAGTGAGTAAAGGGTCAGTAGTCAAGGGACCCTTTATGGTTAATATCTGGTTCATGGTTAACATCTGACAAGACTCCTACCAGAAACTAAGTTACATACCAGGAACTGAGCAAAAGGTCATTACTAAGACCTCCAGACTGCCTACCTCAGGT
>PVIJ01024209.1:0-12754 GCA_004024925.1 Scalopus aquaticus
GGTGGGGGGGTGACTGTCAGGAAACACAGGGCTTTATACGTTTCTGTGTGAAATGTCCGAAGACTTTGAGCCCTGCAACAAACCTGCTTGCAGGAAGATTTCTACTCTGGCAACAGCTTTATAACTGCTGGGCCAGTAGAGAGCCATTCAGAGTGGGCAGGGAGTGTCGCTCATGCTCTGCTCTGCCCTCTGACTCGCCTTGTCCCCCTGTTCCTCAACACCCCCTACCCCCATGCATAGCCCTAAATGCACATATTATCCGGTGTCGCCCTAGAAGGCAGCTCAGGCCATTGCTGCTGTGGCCTCAGGGCATCAAAGGACACAGGCCTGACCTCCACTTTTTATTACTGCATGTTTCTGAGCAAACCAACTTTATTTTTTTATTTGTAAAGATTTATTTAATTATGCATGCAAGCTGGGGTATAGGCCAGAGGTGTTGGGGTGGGGCTGTCAGAGGATTTACCAGAGACAGTGGGGAGCAGAACAGGTGGATCTACTGAAATACACTGCTGAGGAGAGCAATGGGCAGGACAGGAGAGGTCTGCTGTGCCATGTGGGTCAGCTCCCTGGCCGGGGTGCTGCTGATAGCTTCATGGTAGTAAGACTTAACCCCCTGTGTCACCAGGGAGGCCCTGAGCAAACCAACTTTAAAGTCTATACAAACCTTGAAAATATGGCTTGCTTTGCAAATTCTACTTCCTCTGGAGACACTATGATCATCTGGCCGGTGATGGTTAGCCGGGCACATCGGGGATCTTCCGGGTCGACGATATTTTTCCTGCATGAGAAGAACATTTTTCATATATTAAGATCATGACAGAACATCAACCTGAAATACCAAGAATTTTATTAAAAATTGAACATAGTCTTCCCATTGTTGGTTATATCACTGTTCATGGTTAGTTTACTTTGGCCCAGGCAGGGTGAGAGGTGTGTTTGTGTAGTTTTGATGTCAGCTGCATCCTTGGGGCAGTAGATGACATCTGAAGTACCCTAGTAAACTGCACACATTGGGGGTTGCCTCTCAAGACCCCAATCAGGAGCCAGTGTCCAGAATAGTGTTGGTGTTCTGCACAACCCCAGGGGGTGCCCTTCACTTAAAAACAATTTAAATGGCACTCATGATGCATCTGCCTGGATTCAGTGTTGGTTGCGATAAAGGTCTTCAGATATTACCATCAGAAGTTATTATCAAAAGATGTTGGCTCCTTAATCAGCACAAGGGATGTTAGAAACAACAGCACTGTGACTGCTTGCTCAGAATGTTTCCACGGGGGCAGAATTGCTCTAAAGCTTGCTTTCATTTTAAGAGTCACCTGGCAGTGTAGGGAAGGGAACTTAAAGTTCTCCCTTACCATTAATCATGTGAGGTTACCTATTTCAGGAAGAAATCTCCAGATTCTCCAGATATTCAGAGAGTGACGTCATCTAAAGCCCCGAGAGAAAACTCTTCCTGGCCACGGCTGCGCCTTATACATTTTGCAAGCTCTCTCAGTACGTGTTTGGGAAGGACAGGCAACCTGATAATGCTAGTTGCTTCCATTCATACAGTATTCTTGGTATTTCTAAGATGCTTCTGTGTATATTCTGTTATTCACTGCTATAACTGGTGTTAATGTTTATGCCAAGTGCATTTGTACGTTAGCTCATTTTGTGTGATCTTCAAGACAACCCGAGGCAGTATGTGTTATTACTAACCTAATTTTAGAGATAAGACAAATGGGACTCAGATGGGTTAGGTTTTGTGATTTGTCCCGGACCATGGAGCTTGAGATGGAGCCAGGCCTGTTGGACCTCAGGGTCTCTGATTTCTATCAGGAAAATAAATGTCTTTCAACCTGTCACAAGACTCATATCCCAGACTCATCCTCTCCTCTATCTCCCAAATGCCGTGAGCCCTCGAGGATCTTTTATTATCTAATTGTGAACTTTTAAATACCATGTTAGAACATTTTCTCAAAAACACACCTTAGGGGTGAAAGAAAAAAATCTAGTACTTATTTATGTTGGCAAAATTTAAGTACCAAAATGTTTAGCAGTTGTTTGAGTTACTAGTCTGTGGTGCTTTGATTCAAAGATGGGAAGGACTGAATGGTGACTCTGAATCCTGAGCTTGAATCAGTGCCCCCCGCCGCCCCAGTCTCTTACACTAAGTTTGTTGCAGAGGTGGGGATGGGGTATGGGTTGCGGGTAATGTAATGCAAATATTGAAATTTTTTTTTTCAGGCTTAAACTGGAAACTTGACCATGTTTATGGCAGATCTTCTTTCTGTACTGCATCTAAGGAGTCCTGGGAAATGTGGAAAGATCACCGAATCTTTTCCTAAGAATATAATGTCCAGCAGCACCATGGTAAAAATAGGCCCTATCTTAAACCGACATTAACAATTTCTGTGTAGACTGTCAAATAATTCAAATCTACCCCCGTAAGGAATTATTTCTTTGTTTTGTTCCCTAAGTTGATTATTGCTTGAGAGAATGATATAATTTCTAACTTTTCCATTTCAAAATCAGGTACGATTATTTAGCACTTACATATCTTCTCATATTTTAAGGTCTCTGTCTTGTTTAATTCTCATAATATTCATAGGTGATAAGTCACATACATCATCTTCCGCAGTAAAGTGTTAAGTCACAGACCTGGGCCATTCAAACCCTGCACATTTTTTTTAAAAGATTTTTTATTTATGCATACAAGAGCTGGGTTGTAGACCAGAGGTGTGGGGTGGTGAGAAGATTCTACAGAGACAGAGTGGGGAGCAGAACAGGTTGATCTACTGAAATACACTGCTGAGGGGAGCAGTGGGTGAGTCAGGAGAGGTCTACTGCGCCATGTGGGAAGCTCCCTGGCTGGGGATCGAACTCGTGCTGCAGTGGCTATGGATAGCTTCATAGTGCTAAGACTTAACCCCTTGCAGCACCAGGGAGGTCCCAAACCCTACACATTTTAAACAAAGGCCTGACTTGAGGATGACTGTACCTTGACTGGTTCCTGGAAGATAACTCTGAGCCTTTGAAATATTCTGCATCCGTGTGTCCCGGGGGCTGAAGCACGAGAGCTGGGTCTGTCGTGCAGTATACGTTGCTGCGCCATGTGACCAAATTACAACACCTGCTCTGTATCCAAGCCCAGGAGAGCTTCAGTGGTTCACAGTGTTTTGAATGTGTTGTCACATGTCGTTTCTGCAAGAATTAAGTGCTCCCCCAAGTGATTGCACTGGGAGAGGACACCTGGAAGCTCGGGCCTGGTTTCTCTCAAACTTCACCCCATATACCTTTTGCTGTGGAGATCTTTTTTTTGAAGATGTACTTATTTATGCATACAAGCTGGGGTGTAGGCTAGAGGTGTGTGGTGGTGAGATGATTCACCAGAGACAGAGTGGGGAGCAGAACAGGCAGATCAACTGGAATACACTGCTGAGAGGAGCAGCGGGCAAGACAGGAGAGGTCTGCTGCACCATGTGGGAAGCTCCCTGGCCAGGTATTGAACTCATGCTGCAGTGGCTCTGGATAGCTTCACAGTGCTGTGCTTAACCCATTGTGCCACCCGGGAGGCCCCTGCTGTGGAGATCTTGACTATATTCTCTCGCTGTTATAAATCTGGGCTCCTGAATCCTGTGAGTCCTTCAGTGACTTGCTGAGTTTGATGTCCCTGGCCACAGGCAGCCAGACTCGAAGATCCTTTTTTCGAAAGTATATATATCATACAATGGCTGCCTTGAGGTGTGATTCATTAAAACTCATTCTCATTCATCACCTTGCCTTAAAATACTGAGAAAGGTACATTTGTTAAGCATATGTTTTACTTTTGCTTAAGGAACTTGTTTTCATCTGCCTGAAAGAAGTTTTTCTTTATTACATATCCTGTTGAGTCATAACGAGAAATAGTGGACTTGCCCACGTATTCGGGCAAATCACTTCATGTGAGAATGTGATGTTCTAGCCTGCTGTGTTTCCGACACTTTGACAATTACAAAAAATGCAGCCACTGAATTTTGAATTTTTCTTGTGGGTTAAGATGAAGGAACATTGGGGTGCAAGCCACATAACTATAAGAACAGAATTTATATTGAATTTTGTAAAAAAACCTGAGATGTTTAGGAGAAAATGAGAACAAATAGTAAGCAGGAACTAAACTTTTGTATAGCAGACAAGACTGGTATCTGTCATCCTCAACTTACTTGTCTTTTGGCCTTTTGGATATCCTTTTTGGTGACTTGTCTGTTCATATCTGCAGTATATCTATTAGTTGCTTTTTTTATTGTTGAAAATTCTTATTTTCTATGCATTTTCAGTATGTTCCTTTGTATGTAGTATTCAATTAAACATTGAATTTACTGTCAGTATCTCCCTATCATGTCTTTACGTTTTTAGAGTAATAGTTTTCTTTCTTGAGTTCCTCTGTTATTCTTAATTAAAGTCTTAAGTTAATTAAAGTACACTCAGGAAAGTTATTTTAATGATGTGCTTTTCAAGTGGGGAACATTCAGCTTATAAAAGCAAAAGGACATTGATCAAGGGTATATACAACTTGAATGTCAATATTTAAGATTTAGTTTTTCTGTTTCTCCCAATGACAAAAGAAAATTAAATAAAAACGCACTGGGAAAATATTAGGAAATTGTATGTTTGATAAGGGTCGGTTAAGAATATTTATAACTCAATAATATAAAGACAAGTAACCCAACTTAAAAATGGGTAAACATTTGGAACAAACAGTTCTCCAAGAAGATATGCAAATAGCCAACAAGGACATGAAAAGGTGCTAAACATCTTTAGTTATTAGAGAAACGCACATCAATACCACACTGAAATACCACTTCACAACCATTAGGATGGCTATAATAAAAAAAAAAGGCAGACAATAAGAAGTGAGGTGAGGATGTGGTGGAAATGGAAGCCTCATACACTGCTGTTGGGAATATAAGATGACGCAGCCACTGCACCATTCAGAAATGTTATTCAATTCCTAAAATAAGCTAAACATAGAGTTATCATATTACCCAGCAATTCCACTCCTGGTGCAAACCATAAACAATTGAAGACATATGTCCATACAAAAACATGTACACAAAGACATAGCAGCATTATTCATAGTATCCTAAACATGGAAACAAATGTCCATCAACTGATGAATGGATAAATTAAAATGGACAAATAAATGTGGTATATTCATACAATGAATTAGTATTTGACCATAAAAAATGATGTGATGCCATGTGCTGCATGATGAATCTTGAAAAGATGCTAAGTGAAAGAAACCGGTTATAGAAGTCACATACTGTATAATCCACTTGTATGCAATGTCCAGATTAGACAAATCCATAGATACAGAAGATAGATTAGTGATTTCCAGAAGCTAGGGATCATGTAATAAAATGCTTACAACTATCTTAATAACCCTAAAATCTTTCTGGAAGTTGTATGTTTATGGCAGTTATAGCCTTATCACTAATTCATGTAATTTTAGCTCAATATGGAATCATGTCTAACAGGTGAGTAAAACATTTGTGAACTGGATGGGGAAGAGGTAGGGGATGGGGAAGAGGTAGTCAGAAGATGTAGGAAAAGGATTTATAGGGATAGAGGAACCAGAATCAGAATCAGATTTATGAAATGGATCCCATGGGAACCATGGAGCCAAAACTTCATGGAGCTTAAAACAAAATGAAGGAGAGAGATGCTGCAGGTGAATAGGAGAGATGGACAGATAAATAAGTGGAAGAATAGAAGAGCATACTCCAATACCCACTCGTTAAGTTTTCTCTGCAGAATCCTCTGGCTTTCCCTAGACAGCTCTTTTAAAAGCTACTCTGGTTAATGTTAGCTTTAGGATTACAGAAATGTGCAGGCAGACAAGAAGAGGTAGCACACATCTGGACAGAGAGAAATTTATTTAGAAGACTTATATGTTGCCTTCAAGGGGAATGAATAAAATTCAGTGAAGAGAAATTGAACTCAGCTTGTTTATCTGATTAGAAATGGGCCCTATATTTTGAAATGCACATCATGTCTCAGTGGACAAACTGCTGATGGAGATACATCTTGGCTATTAGCAAGCAAGCTGCTGCAAGCACATGTTTATTCTGGGTGTTCACTTGATAGATCTCAAGGTACTCATGGAGAGTGCCTTCTCCTTGTTGTTGGAGGGGAACAAATCCCAGAGCCTGTGTCTGGAATCAGGCTGTGCTCAGGTCTTCATTTATCATTCAGTGTATTTTCTTCTCATAAAAACAATCGAAAGGATGGAGGTAGGGAGAAGAAAGGCTGTGGGGCATTTATATTTCTGGAATTTCTATTTTTTTCATAGAAGAAATGATTAAACTCAATATATACTAAATTGTGTGCTAGCTGTTTACCCTGTTGTGAGCTAACTGTTTACGCTGTACTCAACGGTAAAAAGACAAACCAACCGTTCCACTCACATCCTCCCCTTAGTTATCTTGTTTGACCAAAGAGGTTTCTCCTCCTGTCAATGAGCCTGTAAGTGCAGGGGCTGCTCCCATAACAGGCAGCAATTGTATCTGACCATGCACATTGTCTCAGACTCTCCAGCATGAGCAGGATCTTTCCCATGTGATTCTACCAAGCTGCAGCGTGTGCTGCTCCAAGCAAGTCATTCTGGGGATTATTATTCAATATTTCTGAAAGACTTCCATTCTATGCTTTACACACCCTGTGGGCTCCAACACATTCATGGTCTGGCATCTCTTTTCAGACACGAGATTTCTTTGTAAACCAGAATCTTTGCATCTCCCCTGATGCTAAACCATGGTGGGCCTGGTCCATGGAAGAGCTGGGACTGGAGCAGCTGTTCACTGGGCAGGGATGGCTTTAGCCTGGAGAGCGAAAGGGGTGATGCCTAGACTGGCTTTCATCCAAAAGGGAAAAAAGCATTCACAGTCTCTGGATCATCACCTTGGGTTACCTAGAAACCTAACATTTGTCAAAACTGGCAAGTGGAAGGTTTTCTTTTTTTCTTTTTTAAAGATTTATTTTTTATTTATACATACAAGCTGGGGTATAGGCCAGAGGCGTGTGGCGGCGAGAGGGCTCACCAGAGACGGAGCGGGTAGCAGAACAGGCAGATCAGAAATACACTGCTGAGGGGAGCAGCGGGCAAGGCAGGAGAGGTCTGCTGCGCCATGTGGGATTCTCCCTGGCCAGGCGTCAAACTCACGTCGCCGCTGCCGACAGCTCCACAGTGCAGTGCTTAACCGCTGCACCACTGGGGAGGCCCAAGTGGAAGGTTTTCATTTCCTGAGTGGAAGAGGAATTTCTCAGTGGTAGGAAGGGGGGATGCTTTGCCTTGGCTCACTGAGAAGACCTTTCAAACCTGCATGCTTCCCAGGGGAAGATGGCGGAGGAGTTTCTTGGGTGGACTTTTTTCCTCAATCAATCTTTAATGAATTTCCATACAATTGGATCTTAGGTCTGAGCACAAATCCCCTTAGTTTTATGAGTATCTTAAATACTTATGTGAGGTGAAAGGAGAAGAAAATGAAGAGAAGAAAGGAGTTGATGATGTTGGTAAATCTCATTCTCAATTTGTCATATTCACCGGAGTTAGGAAATAGATTCACATCCCTAATTCATCTAAATAATTTTTTTGTATATATTTTTATTGTTATTTATGTCTTTTACATTAAATGAAGAAGTTACAGCAACCCAAGGGGCAAACTGAATCACCGAATGAAACAAACTTTAAATACGCTATGATCATTAGGCAAGACATGTTTGTAGGTTGTAGTTTGGATGGGTGTGATATCTGATGAGGTGGAAAAGCCACCTCCCTTTCTATGTTTGTCAGACTGTAATCTTGACTTCATTTTACAAACGATTGGGGCCATCTCAACAGGCCTGGTGTGCAGGGGAGGGAAAAGTCTATAAAATCCATTCAACATCCTCATTACTCTAAGGCAGAGGCAGAGTCACCATGACGTTCCTTCAAACTATCAGCCCTTGTCTCTTGACAGTTCTGGTCCCTGTGCTGGGGAGGGACAGGATAGCCCAGGTCACTGTGATATGTCCTTTGTACTCTGTCTCCAAGTAGCGGAAATTAATGCTACTGCTCTAAATGTGTGGGAGTTTGCCCTTTATAATATTCCTCCAACAGTTTGGGTGTGCTATTCTGACCTACCCTGTCTACTGCTCCTGGAGGATGGAACTTCTAATAAACCATGAAGCCAGAAGGTCCTCAGATGGCATCCCTTCCACTCTGGTACAGTAATAGGAAAAGCGAGATGCAGAATGAGTAAGCGCCTATAATCTACTCCAAAAATTCTTCTTGGCTACTGTGCCTCTACCAACCTAGTCCTTTTTTAGTTTGGAAAATAATTTTCTACTTATCTTTCAGTCTACTCATTTTCCAAATTATCTCTTCCAAAAAGAAGGGCAGGCTATTAGCACCCAGCTTTACTATGTCCCATTATATGTAAGAACTTTAGAGACCTTCCTGTGGTGCAGGGGTTAAAGTCTCAGCACTATCAATCAATCACAGCCAATGCAGCTTGCATTCCACCCCAGGCTGGGCCAGGGAGCTGACCCACACGGTGCAGGAGACCTTTCCTGTCTTGACTGCTGCTCCCCTCAGCAGCGTATCTCAGTAGATCTGCCTAATTTGCTCCCCATCTGTCTCTGGTGAATCCTCTCACCACCGCCCCCCCCACACCTTTGGCCTACACCTCAGTTCTTCTATGCATAAATAAATAAAGATAAATCTTAAAAAAAAATGTAGCAACTTTATTGTGTCACTTTAGAAAAAGTCCAGGGACCAGAGGGTTGGGGTGGTAATAATGTTTTGTAGAAAATCCATAACTAGGGCCTCTCTGGTGGCGCAGCGGTTAGGTGCTGCGCTATGGAGCTGTTGGCAGTGGGCGAAGTGAGTTCGACGCCCAGCCGGGGAGATTCCCACATGGCGCAGCAGACCTCTCCTGTCTCGCCCGCTGCTCCTGCCTCGCCCGCTGCTCCCTTCAGCAGTGTATTTCCATCTATCTGCCTATTCTGCTCCCTACTCTGTCTCTGGTGAACCCTCTTGCCGCCCCACACCTCTGGTCTGTACCCCAGCTTGTATGCATAAATAAATAAATCTTTAAAAAAAAAAGAAAATCCATAACTAGGTGGGATGGAGTAGTCAAGTCTGGACAAAAAACTCCTTAAGGTAACTGTAAACCTATAACACATGAAGAAATATTTGTTCCTTTCATTATATACATGCAATTGGCCTTCCCCAGCATTAGTTAAGGATATTAGAGCTATTGTATATTTCTTCATTGCTATACTTCTGAAAATTTAGGATACTCAATGTCCTTTACCCATATCAGTTTAAATATAATTGTATCTTTATGAAAAATATCTAGAACTGAATGACAACGAGGACACAACTTTCCAGAACGTCTGGGACACAGCAAAAGCAGTAATAAGAGGAAAATATATAGCATTACAAGCTCACATCAAGAAACAAAAAACAACCCAAAGAAACAATTTAATCTCACTCTTAAAGAACTAGAAAATGAACAACAAAAACCCCCAAAAGACAGCTTAAGAAAGGAAATAATAAAAATCAAAGCAGAACTAAGTGAAATGGAAATAAAAAAAAACAATCCAGAAGATTAACGAAACCAAAAGCTGGTTCTTTGAAAAAATAAACAAAATAGACAAACCACTAGACAGGCTTACAAAGAAAAAATGAGAGAAAACACAAATAAATAGGATCATAAATGAAAAAGGAGAAATCACAATGGACACAGCAAAAATAAAAAAAATAATCAGAGATTACTATAAACAGCTATACAGAAACAAGTATAACAACCTAGAGGATATGGACAAATTCCTAAAACTATACAATCACCCAAAACTAGACGAAGAAGATATAGAACACCTAAACAGACCAATCACAAGTAGTGAAATTGAAACAGTAATTAAAAACCTCCCCAAAAACAAAAGCCCAGGACCAGATGGTTTCACAAATGAATTCTACCAAACATTCAAAAACGAAATAGTCCCTATATTACACAAACTTTTTCAAAAAATCGAGAAGGAAGGAGTACTATCAAACACATTCTATGAAGCAAATATTACTCTAATACCAAAACCAGACAAAGACAATACAAAAAAAGAAAACTACAGACCAATCTCCCTAATGAATACTGATGCAAAAATATTTAACAAAATCTTGGCCAATAGGATCCAACAATGCATCCATAAGATAATACACCACAACCAAGTGGGATTTATTCCAGGGACACAAGGATGGTTCAACATCCAAAAATCAATCAATGTAATCCAACACATCAACAAAAAGAAAAATAAAGACCATATGATCATATCAACAGATGCTGAGAAAGCATTTGACAAAGTACAATACCCATTTATGATAAAAGCCCTTGAAATCCTTGGGATAGAAGGAACATACCTCAACATAATAAAAGCCATATACAACAAACCCACGTCCAATATTATCCTCAACGGTGAAAAGCTGAAGGCCTTTCCCCTAAGATCAGGCACGAGGCAAGGATGTCCACTCTCACCATTACTTTTCAATATAATACTGGAAGTCCTAGCCAGAGCAATTAGACAAGAGAAAGACATTCAAGGGATCCAAATAGGAAAGGAAGAAATTAAACTGTCTCTATTTGCAGACGATATGATAATATATATATACAAAATGCTAAAAACTCCATAGAAAAACTACTCAAAATAATAGACCAGTTCAGTAAAGTAGCAGGATACAAAATCAACACACAAAAGTCAGTAGCATTCCTCTATGCAAACACCCAGTCTGAAGAAGAAGAAATTAAGAAATCCATCCCCTTCAAAATTGAAACAAAAAAATTCAAATATCTGGGAATAAATCTAACAAAAGACATAAAGGACTTATACAAAGAAAACTACAAAACTCTGTTGAAAGAAATAGAAGAAGACACAAGAAGATGGAAAGGCATTCCTTGCTCATGGATTGGAAGGATTAACATCATCAAAATGGCAATCCTACCAAAAGCAATTTACAGATTCTATGCTATTCCAATAAAAATCTCAATGACATTCTTCAAAGAAATAGATGGACTACTGATGAAATTCATATGGAACCACAAAAAACCTCGCATAGGGCCTTCTTGGTGGCGCAGCGGTTAAGCACTGGGCTGTAGAGCTGTCGGCAGCGGTGAAGCGAGTTCGACGCCCAGCCGGGGAGAATCCCACATGGCGCGACAGACCTCTCCTGCCTCGCCCGCTGCTCCCCTCAGCAGTGTGTTTCTGATCTGCCTGTTCTGCTCCCCACTCTGTCTCTGGTGAAGCCTCTCACCACTTCACGCCTCTGGCCTGTACCCCAGCTGTATGTATAAATAAATAAATCTTAAAAAAAAAATTTAAAAAAAAAACACCTCACATAGCTAAAGCCCTACTAACTAAAAAGAAAGAAAACGGAGGAATTTCACTCCCTGATTTCAAACTATACTACAAAGCCATAATAATTAAAACAGCATGGTACTGGAACAAAAACAGACAGAAAGACCAATGGAACCGAATAGAATACCCAGAATTAAAGCTACATATCTATGAACAACTAATCTTTGACAAAGGAGCAAAGAAAATGCAGTGGAACAAGGACAGTCTATTCAATAAATGATGCTGGGAAAACTGGATAGCCACATGCAAAAAAATGAAGCTAGACTACTACCTCATACCCTGCACAAAAGCCAACTCAAAACGGATAAAAGACCTGGATGTAAGACCTGAAACCATAAAATGTACAGAAGAAAATATAGGCAAAACTCTACATGACATACATCTCGCAAAATTTTGAAAGACACATCCCTCAAAGCGAAGGAAGTGAAAGACAAGATAAACAGATGGGATTACATCAAAATAAAAAGCTTCTGTTCAGCAAAAGAGCCATTAACCAAAACTAACAGACACCCTACCAACTGGGAAAAGATCTTTGCACACAATACATCTGATAAAGGACTGATAACAAAAATTTACAAGGAACTCACACAACTCAACAAAGCCAATAACCCAGTCAGAAAATGGGCAGAAGAGCTCAAAAGGTACTTCTCCAAAGAAGAAAAGCAAATGGCCAAAAGATACATGAAAAAATGCTCAACATCACTTATAATCAAGGAAATGCAAATCAAAACCACTATGAGATACCACCTCACACCTGAGAGGATGGCATGAATTAAAAATACAGGCAACAACAAATGCTGGAAAGGATGTGGAGAAAAAGGAACTCTTTTACACTGCTGGTGGGAATGTGAACTGGTCCAACCACTATGGAAAGCTGTATGGCGATTCCTCAAACTGCTAAACATGGAGCTCCCATATGACCCAGCAATACCACTTTTGGGAATTTACCCAAAGGACACAAAAACACTAATCCGAAAGGATACATGCACCGGTATGTTCATTGCGGCACTGTTCACAATAGCAAAGGTATGGAAGCAACCCAGATGTCCAAAAACAGATGATTGGATCAAGAAGATGTGGTACATATATACACAATGGAATACTATTCAGCATGGAAAGAAGATAAACACATGCAATTTGCAGTGACATGGATGGAATTAGAGGGGATCATACTCAGTGAAATAAGCCAGAAAGAAAAACATCGAATGGTTTCACTTATAACAGGACTATAAGGAAACCAAATAAACGAGGGACACTCAGCAGAGGGGAGGTGGGGGGGCGGGGGGAGGGGAGGATAAGGGCACAAAATGGAGTAGAAAAGGACACAAGGGACCATGGAGATGGATCA
>PVIJ01024210.1:0-12754 GCA_004024925.1 Scalopus aquaticus
AAGATGTGGTACATATACACAATGGAATACTATTCAGCATGGAAAGAAGATAAACACATGCAATTTGCAGAGACATGGATGGAATTAGAGGGGATCATACTCAGTGAAATAAGCCAGAAAGAAAGAGAAAAATATCGAATGGTTTCACTTATAACAGGACTATAGGGAGGCCGGGTGGGAGAGAGACAATCAGTGGGGGCGGGAGGGGGGTGAGGAGGGAGCTGGAGGGAGGGAAGGGAAAGGGCACAAAATGGAATAGAAAAGAACACAAGGGACCATGGAGATGGATCACGGGTGAATTGGTGGTGGGCTACCCAAGGGGAATGCAAAATGTAAAAGACATAAATAACAATAAAAATATAAAAAAATAATAAAACAATAAAAAATAAATAAATAAATAATCTCCCCAAGTCAATGAGTGTACTCAGTCCTAAACCCTTAACTTATGTACTCAAATATGTATGTGGTACACATACATGTATGACTATATGAGTAGGAAAAAATATGGAAGGATATTGTCCAAAAGGATCACTTGGGGTTGAGGAGATGTGAGTGGAGCAGAGTAGGCGAACAGGGTCAAGCAAAAGGAAAAGTGAGAAGATATTTCACTCACTAAAAAATGTAAAGAATGAAACAGGTGAAGGTGATCAAAGGTACAAACTTCTACTCATAAGTATGTACTAGGGGTGTAACATACAGCAAGGTGACTATAGTTAACAACACTTTATTGACTATTTGAAAGTTGTTAAAAGTGTAGATTTAGAACCCTCAACAGAAGAATAATAAAATTTGTAACTACGTGTGTGATGATTGTTAACTAAACTTAATGTGCGAATCATTTTGCAATATACACATAAATCATTATGTTGCATGCCTAAAACTAATATAATGTTATATGGCAATTATATGTCAATATAAGTAAAATTAAAAGTACAATAATAATCACATTTATGTAAGTGTATATATGTAAAAAAAGAAAAGAAAGTTTTGTTTTGCTTTTACAACAGACATTCCAGGCCTCTAGTCACACAGGAATGGACGGGAAGCAGGGGATTGAGGACCCATGTCTCCCACAGCCCCAGGACAGCAGCAGAGTGTAGAGTCCAATCTACTCAGTTTTCAATTAACAGAAAAGAATAGAATGTTCTTTGGACATTTTTTGACTCTTCCACAATCTTTCTGATATACAGGTTTTCCTCACTATCTGAAAGTAAAGTGTTGCTGTGAAACCTTTCAGAAACTGAAATCATGTAAGTCAAAGATCTTACCATACGTTTATACAGAAAAAATTCTGGGCATCCCCAGACCTAAAAATTTGAAATAGCATAATAGTAAAAGCAGAAATGATATGATACATATACAGCCTATAAACATGTAGTTCCTAGGGAACAGGCTTGGCAGAGCCTCTCTCACTCCTGGAGTATATGCTCCCTCTAGAACAGCTGCTGCAAAACCAAGACTTCTGACATAAAAGCAAAAATGTTCTATCTTTTAGTTAGCAGAAACAGTTACTACTGCAGGTCTTTCTGAAAAGTGAAATGGCACAATGCAACTTTCAGAAAGTGATGGATACCTGTATCCAATTCAACTGTGGATCTGAAAACTCACATCTGAGAGGGACTTCCCTTGCTCAAGAAGGAAGGGGGCAGGTCATAACCCTTTTCAGGTCACCCTCAAATAATTTTTAGTTGCTGATTGTCAAAACATAAGCAACCACATGGTTGCTGCTCACTGGTGAAGCTCAGGTAAGGATTAGCCTCTTGAGGAGGGGGGGACACATATCAGGCCCTCCTCTGAGGAACATTTGGCTCTTTTTGCCCATCACATCCCCTGCCTTGAGTCTCAGTACTGACGTTTGCTCTGGTGGCTATCGCTCTGGTTCACACCTACGGGCATCGAACACTGAAAACTTTCATATTTGGGTGACGTTAGTTTAAGTTCATAAGCATTGTTGAGTTCTTAGCACTCGCCTATGGACCATCCAGAAGAGTAACCAGATTGATGCTGCCTGCATAGAGATGTCAGTTGGGACAATAGTCTCTGAGTTCCAAGTAGAGTAGAACGGGTATAGAGTGGAGCTAGATGAGAGAATTTTCAAGCAGGAGGTCTGACTCTTACCAAGGTGAGGCTGGAGTATCTCAGAGCCTGTCTCTTCCCCAGTGGAAGAAGATTGCAGAGGGTCAGCAACCTGACCGCAGCCATGGAGTTCACATGGGCCCCCAGGGCCACAAAGCTCCTTAGACACCAGCTGGAGAGTCACAGCCTAGAATCTTCCTTAGATCCTCTAGTGCCAGTGCCAAAATAGGGGAGAACTGACACCAGGTTCCTTGGGAATACAAGACAACTAAGAATGAAACAACTAGAGAAGAATAATTTGAAACAGAATTAAATGCCAAAATGAGTGATATAGGCGGCGTGTGTGCTGTGGGGCAGAGGAGAGACCAATAGATGCCAACTTGTTCCAGGAGGCTGCAAATCATCTCAAGGTGTCTATTTTGTGCCTTAGGAACAAGACTTGATTATGGAATTTCTGAGGTCATTGGCAATAACATTCTTGAAAGAACATTTTGAAGAAATTTTTTTTTGTCAGGCTCGTGTTTTGTTACTGAGCTCTCCCTACTGGTCCCTGTGGCTTGATATTATTTTGTAAAATTCCCATGGCTTCTTCCCAAGGGAGTTCCTTTTCCATTTCTTAGAAAGTGGACTTGGTTGATTTGACTTGATCACAGCCAGCTGTCTGGTGGAGGAGGAAGGACTCTCCTCCCGAGGTCCTAACCCTGGTCAGTAGCTGTCTGCTCAAGACCCCAACTGGATAGGCACTGAAAATGAACATAAAAGATGAGCCAGACTCAACTTAGGCCAGAATGGCAGGCCTGAAGCATTTCCTCCCTCCACCAGCATAATTTAGAAGCCACTTTTCAACATCAACATCTGGAATTTCGGATGCTTTTGAAATAGATAACTTCTGTCAGGGAATGCTCCTCCCTCTCTCTTTTAACATCTTTTAAATTAAAACAATTTAAGAATGCACTGCAAATTTAGTGATTTTTTTCTTAGAAGGAAGATGACTCAGAAGGGAAAAGTAGAAGTTGAGGAAATCTAATATGCCCAAAATATTTTCAGTCTAGAATTTTCAATCTAGACTTCATCACTTTAGCATTTTCTAAATGCAAGG
This sequence comes from Scalopus aquaticus, assembly GCA_004024925.1. NCBI lineage: Eukaryota > Metazoa > Chordata > Mammalia > Eulipotyphla > Talpidae > Scalopus > Scalopus aquaticus. The sequence goes on from PVIJ01024210.1 coordinate 3,176, forward strand.
AAGTTATTTCTGAGTATAGATATGTATATGGGCATAACCATGTTGAATTTTGAATGTATTCATCTGGCATGTATAATACATAAATATGGAGTTACACGTGTTGGGTGGATAGTTGGATAGGAATAGACGTGTTTGTTTTCCCCACTCTAAGAACCCTGGGCATAATCTGAGACTTGGGGCTCAGCCTCCAGCTGGCAAGGCCACAAAACTCTACATCTAGCAACATGGCAGCACGATGGCCTTTTGCTTACAACCAAGGCCATTATTCCTGCCTCCTTTCCTGTCACCACCTCTGTCCACTACTCCGAGGCCCAACAGAAGAACCCTTCTGAGATATCGTAATTCTCTCAACCCACTGGGACAGTCAGATCTTTCCTTTCACATCCCCATTCCCTTTGAGGACGTAAAAAATTCTCCAAGAATTCAGCTAACATTATTCTGACTCCATTGTGGCTAGCCAGTCCTACCCAAGTCCTACAGATCTCTCCAAAGTTTCCATCTCCTGATTTCCCAGTATTTTTTTAGTTTTCTACTTTCTCTCCACTGAAGCCCAGGAACACCATGGTTTCTCCCATCTGTTTAGAAGTTGTAAATCTGGACACACACATACACACACACCCCTCACCCCAGGGCCATACCGACAACACTTGGAAGCCTCCCAGCAGAAGAGGCCCTAGGTACCCTTACAAAAGCTGAACTTCCGGGAGCCTGAGTTAATGGCCCATCTTTCCTGAGGAATGTACGCAGAACTTCTCTAGGACCAAAGCCACACACAAAAACATATACAAGGCACAGCATACAGGTTTTTTCATTGATCAAACATCCACTAAAGGCTTACTAGTGCAAGGTATATAAAAGTAAAGTAGAAATGCCCACATACAACATAATAAACATAAAGAAAAAAATTTTAACAAAGGCACCAGCAAGAAAACACTCAAAAACACCCCCAAGCACCCAACATGTAGTAGGGTCCTTCAGCTCTGAATTCACAGAAACCCCTATTAACCCTTCCCCTCCCCCTTCATTCTACCTCTACCACCCACCCAAGAACCTATCTCTTTATACCCTGGAGCAGAGTTCTGCCTAGTTAGCTGTCTGCCCATCCCAACAATTTAAGCTAGTCCCCTTTCCAGGGGAGTGGCCTGGGGGTTAAGTCGCAGTGCTATCAGTACAACGGCCCACCACAATGGCCCAGCACAAAGGTCCACCTGAGTTCGATCCAATTTCTGGCCAAGGAGCTAACTCACAGGGTGCAGCAGATGACTTTCCTGTCTCGCCCACTGCTCCCCTCGGCAGTATATTTCAGTAAATCCGCCTGCTCTGCTCCCCACTCTGTCTCTGGTGAATCTTCTCCCCACTCTCTTCTCTCCCTGCACCTCTGCCTATACCCCAACTCTTCTATGTAAAAATAAAATAAATAAAGTCCTTTTGTACACTGCTTTAACACAAACACTCCCAGAAATCACTGAAGACTTCACTAGAAGATTCCACACAGTGGGAAAAACCCCCTCTGGGGCTACAAGAGCAGATAATAATTTGTATTTGATGTAGAAAAGATTAAGAAAGAGTTTGATTTAACTTCATTTTCACATTTGACATGCTTCCCTAACTCACTCTGCTGATGCCAAGTCAAAGCTGCGCGGAGGGAGGGAGGGGCCTGACTGCCTAGGCTGTGGCAAAAGACCAGCGCTCTCCCCCAGCCGCAACAGGACAGCAAATGACAGTTAACTCCCTTCCTCTCCCAGAGAGCAACTCCCTACTGCAAGAGGAGAACCTAAGGCACCCTTTGCAAACAGCAGAATAAAGTGGAAAAAACTATAAGGCAACTTTTCTGGTTTCAACTTGTCCCCTACAGAAAGGAAATAGATTTTAATATAAGATCTAAGGAGCAACATGTTTAATAAGCTGCAAAAAAATGTACTTTTGGCCGAATGCTAGCATGATGAGCTTTGGGATAAGAGAAGATTTTGGGTTTTTTTTCTTTTTCTTTTTCTTTTTTAAAGGTAAATTAGACATGAGTCCAAAAGGGGGCTGGAACCCACTTCCACCATCCCACCGAAATGTCCTCTAAGCAGTTGGGAGCAATCACCCTAACCCCATCACGGATACCACGCAAACAGCAAGATAAAAGGCTTTTCCTGCTTCCCATTCACCCAAATGGAAAAGTTTATTGCAAAGATTCTTTGTGCAAGCCAAGCAATATATAGCTCCTTGTGATGGACCATCACTTAGACACTGACAAACCCCATGCCCCAAGTTGTGGGGCCGCTAGCTGACTGTGCAGGGAGGCAGCCCCAGAGGTCAGCAATGGGAATATTTCATTGTGTCCTCCCCCACCCCAAGTGAAGGAATATTTCATTCTCATTCTCCTTAGCTCAGTTGGAATCTGAAGTCTAGACAGTTTTCAGATAACAACCATTAGAGACAGCAAAGGGGTCTGCAAAGACTTCTCTCCTAAGTTCTCTGAAAAGCTCTCAGAAAGCCCCTCTGATGAGCAACTGAGGGAAGAGTTGGCAATGCATTCCCAGATGCTGGGACACATTTTACTCATCCCTCACCCCCTCCGTAAAGATGTGGGAGAATGAAATTGTTCTCTCCCCAAAACTTGTCCAGAAATAAATGCAAATGCGATCCAGGGGAAAGTAGATGCGTGTATGCCAGTGCCCACCTCGCTAATTCTTTCATTTAGCAAATATTTATCAGGTGTCTACCACTCCTCAGGCATTCACTGGACACAGAAGATACAACTGTGAAGAAGCTTGATAAAGACCCTTTCCTCATGAAATTGAAATTCCTGCTTGCAAGTCTGGCAAATCTTCAGAGATAGGACAATGTCTATGGTGTGCCAACTTGGAATAAAACTGTGAGATGTTATGTACTGTACTCTCTATACACTCAAGCCAGCAAATTTATTACCCTTTTTCTTAAGTCTGTTGCTCAGTATCAATAGCTCAGCATCTCCATTCCAAAGAGTAAAGGTGTTCCACTCCACTAACTTATGGGCACTCCGATGGTAGAGACTACCAGGAAAAAAAAAAAGATTTAGGCAAAAATTGTGGCACACGTAATTGAACAGTAAAGGGTTGCGGGCTTCATCTTCCAGACCTCCTCAGTGGCAAGCATGGTTCTAGGCACAAAATGGAGGCACAATAAATATTTGTATAGCTGTTGATTAAACAAAGAAACTTACAAACAAGTGTGTGGCATGCCTGTCCACTCAAGGGCTGCTGTAAAGGCAAATGTTCTCCTCCTGCCTTTAAAGAGACGAGCTCTGTGCTCCTCTTTTCAAGACTGGCTAGTTTGGGGTAAGATACACACTTGTATAAGATCAACTTCTGAAAAAGCAACAGCAGTTTGACCAGTTTAGATCAGACTCCAAGGCAGCTTTTAAAGATGGGTATATTGCTGCCACTTTTCTCACTCAAGGAGCTGGAAGTTCTATCAAGCCGCTGATCTGATACCAGAGACCAGTTCTAAAAATTCCCTGGGTCAACAGCAAGGGCATATAAATCCCTGGGAAAAGGAAAGAACAGCTTATTATTGTTGTGTCTTTCTTTCTTAAAGCTGGAAAGAATTCTGTGCCTTGATCCCAGTGCTTCTGTGCCTCTGATGAAAAGACTCAACCCTGAATTCCAGAGTGATCCCCTGGAGCAAAGGCTTGAGTAAGATTCCATCACTTCTCTTGCCAAGATGTGGCTTTTAGAGCCTGGGCTGCTGATGAAAATGTCAACAATGTTTGCATCAAGAGGAAAATGCTCATTCCACTGGCAAAGAGCATCCAACATTCCAATAGATCAATAGTGGTCTGATGCACACACTGCTGAGTAGACAATAAGGACATACTTCCTTCTAGTATGGTTAGTGGTATGCCTGCCTCGAAAAGGCTGAGTGAGGTGTGGAAACTGAGGCCAGTGTACTCTTTCTCCATAGGGATGCACAGAGGAGGCAGTTGATTTTGGTACTGTATGTGAGCATCTCCTACAGCAATGAAACTTGGGATCCAGATTTGGAATCTGGTCACCTTCCAAGATCTCACCACACACTTGCAAATTATACTTGGTTCCAAAGGGTAACCAACTGGACTGTAAGCCAATATCCTTTTGCAGACAATCCCAAATGCCAAATGATGGCACAATTAACTAGAGGGAGGTAAAGGTCCCCTGTGAGCTTAAGACTCACAAGTTAAAATATACACGAATTATTTAGGGTTTAAGAACCTGATTGCCAAATCTTGGTTAAGAATGAGTTCACTAGACTAGTATAGTGAATGTGTTGGAATAGCTGGGGGAGGACGAGGCTTGTTTGTCTGAACTAAGTGTTCTCTTTATTAACAATAACAAAGGAGGAAAAAAGTTTGTAGCAGTGATACAATAACTAGCATTGCAATGATTCCAGAAAAGAAGCAGATATTTGTTAAAGAATTAGTGGTGTGTATTTACACAGAGTATAGGATCATCTAGCTGGATGGTTTCCAAACTATCTTGAGTACCCCTGAGAGACCTTAACCGAGTAGCACCACCCACATCTAGTGAATATGGTTGGTGACCTGGGTAAGATTTTGCCTAAAGAAGAGATTTTACTGCTTATATCAGGTTGGATTCATTTAATGGCAGACAATTTACAAAAAAAAAAAAAGATTCAAGCAAAAATTATGGCACATACAATTGAATAGTTAAGGGTTGCGGGTTTTAACTACAGACAAATATAGTGGCTTAAACAACATTAGGGCTGATTAATTCCGTTTCTCACTCTGCTTCCATCTACACTGCTGCAACCCTTCCCAGGCAATGGCAACCAACCACCTAGATTTAGTCTTCCATTCATCATTTCAGAAGCACAGTGGTTCTCTTCCCCAGTAACTTTCTATCAGTTAGGATCGAAAGGAAACTCTAAATGATAATTATTTAAATTTGCAAGTTCATTCTCTCTAATATATAAAATCCAGAGGCAAGCAGTCCAAGGTAAGCTCCTCAAGCACCAGGAATCCAGGCATCTTTTTTGCTGCTTTGCTATTTGCCACAGGTGGCTTCCAACTCATTGTCCCATATGGCTGCTTGAGCCCCAGCCAACTTGTCTGTATTCCAAACAGTATGAAAGAGGAAAAAGGAAAATGTCTTGCCCCCTTCCTTTAAGGACATTTTAGCGAAGTAATATATGATACTTCCTCTTACATCCCACTGGCCAGATTTAATCATATGTTTATACCAAACTCTAAGGAAGGCTGAAATATAATCTTCATTCCTTATATTTATGAGCCAGCTAAAAATTAAAGATGGAGAAGATGGAGAAAAGGAATATTGGAGGAATAATAATAGTGACTGCCTAGTTGGGACTAATAATTCCAACAAAAGAATATGTCTCGTAGATTGGGCTTTAGTCACACATCCATCCCTAAACCACTAAGGAGAGGAAACACACTGATCTGGCTATGCCTGATCCAAGAGAGAAAGACAGTACCCCTACCTGAGAGACAGTTGCTAGGCAGTATGGAACTGAAAGAACAGACAGTAAGAATGAAGTAGGCAGAAGCAGAAAGGAAGGAGAGACTGCATTATGCCCAACACTGTGTAGGCATTTGATGTATCAGATGTCATTTAATCCGGACCTGGTGATAATCCCTGCCACACAGATAAGGGAAATTAGACTTAGAAGAGTTAATAACTTATTCAAGGTCACAGCTATTCAATCTGGAAGAAAAATACAAACCCACATCCACTTGATGCCAAACCCTGGGCTATTTCTACCTCATCATATTGCTCTGCTTTGCTTCCACAGGAAAGTCAGGGCTAATGACTTTGTGAGGACTCCGTGATGAGGTCTGTGAAAGTACTCTATGAATTATTAAGTTCTGCACAAACGTAAAAGGATATTATGGTAAGAAAACCCAACAGACTGTTCACATTTTCTCAGTGTGAAAGAGACCAACAATATTAAATGATGCTGCCTGCAGGGAGACTGGACTTGACCTTGCTTTTGCTGTTACAAGGATCCAACTCCTGGGTGTAACTTTATCAGGGGCCAGGTGTGTGAAAACCCATGTATGTAGCAGCTTCCCTTTCAATCCTTGCCTAGTACAGGTTTACGGGCACTTGAATCTGGAAGGTTGGCCTTACCTAGTCACCAATTTCATTCTGACCAAAACTTCACTGGGCTCTGAACCAGCAAGGACTGGGCTAGTTCATCTTGGTGCCTCAAGCCTGGTCTGATATGAGCACTGGGTACCTGTGTTCCACTGGACTAGAAGCCCTTTCTGATCCCCACTGTGAATCCAGTGGCCTGCATTTCCTGCTTTGAGCCCCAATTCCTCTCACCAGAATCTAAGTCCTGCTTTGAGTTCCTTCAGCAAAGAATCTTAGGAGTTAGCCAGGCATACAGAAAAGATTCATGAATCCATAAATCCCCCAAAAGCAACATGCCTTCTTGTGGCATTTTTTTAAAGGTAAATGGAGGAGCCATGTTTGGATGGAAGAGTAATCAACAGAGCAACCAGCACAATGTCTGGAAACCCCAGTCCTCAAACTTCAGAATGCAGTAAGACAGGTGAGGATTCTCAGCTTCACCACGTGTGAGTTTTGTGATCATATTGTATTTCGTCAGTATATCACTTATGTCCTTGATCACAGTCTGACTTGTATTTGAGTTATCTATTTAATGACATAGTAATGTAGCTATATTGTTACTATATTATCATTTCTCATTATCTAATATTTAGTTGAGGACACAGATCAGAAAAGTTCAGTGTTAAGTAATTCACCCTTACACAGCTTCTAAATGACAGGATTTTACTCAGAACTCAAATATTCTGATTCCAAAGCCCATGGCTTTTCTATTAGCTATACTGTCTCCTTTCTTTCCTTTTAGAATGTGAGTTCTTTAAGGACACAGTATGGATCTCTGTTTTCTACCTCAAAGTCAGTGTATGCTTTTAAAGGAGAAGAAAGAGGTTTACTAGGAAAACCCTACTTCCTGGGCTCATCCTGCAGCTCCACTTGGCCCTGCTTGGCTCCCAAGAAGATGCACCCACGCAAGGTCTTGAAGTTGAGAGACATCAGAAAGGAACCACAAATCCCTCCCCCTGCCCCCACCATTCTATCAAGATCTATCTACTTCCTTCTATTTCTACCAATATCCTCCCACTATCCCCAAAAGTTATCTCTGTTGTATATATTTAAGGAACTTGATGCAAACCTTGTATGTTTAGAGTTGCAGGGGATGGCTCTGTGGCTAAAGTAGGTTTTAAGGAAGTGTTTTGACTGACTTGTCAATGCCTTAGAAAACACACAGTAGATTTCCATGAATCGTAGACTCTTCACTCCCTCCCTCTCTACTGCTGCCCATCTACCAAGGTCTCCGCTTGGTGAGCAGCTCCCAGCTGACTCTTACCAGGTGGCACTGTGGAAGCAATGAGCCAGCTAGTCTATGTCTTGGGGAGTGAGGCAAGATGAATCTCCTTGCTCAGATGTTTGGGTTAGCAAAAGCACCTCTGAATGAGATGGACGGCCCCATCGTGGAATGTGTCCAGAGGCCTGGATGCAGTCCAGGTGCTTGGGGAGCTAAACCATTAGTCCCACTGTCTAATTTCAGTCTTTCTCCCTAGCCATGGTGTCAGAAGAGATTGATTGAGCTCATGCCCTCAGGATGGGGGCAGCAGTGTGGGAGCAGGGAGAGAAGGATGAGTCAGACAGATGGGGTGTCTCTGGATTAGCCAACTTGCCTTCACCACAAGGGAAATCGGTGGGGGAGGGAGCCCCAGGGAAAGGAAACCTCTGCCCTGCTGAACTATTCCACAGCAATTACCAGGGGGAGATGATCCCTCTGATCCCTACGCAATTAAACAGATGTGGTTGTGGTCAACATGCTAGATCACTTTTTCTGCCAATGCACTAATGGGCCCTAAGTGGATCCCAGATTCTCAGTTGCCAAGGAGAGATATCTTTTGTCCCAAGACAAACAGGGGAGAATGAAGAATAGGGATGTTTGGGGAATCTCCATTTTTCTGATGTAAACGAAGAAGAAAAAAATCAAAGCTTATAACCAATAAGTTATCAAAGAAAGTTTGGGAGTTACACACAGTGCAAAATAATGTGAGTAAACTGGGCCAAAATACCAGCAATCAATTAACAACTTCCTTTGGGCCCAGAGAAGAGATATATTATTGGCTCCCAACTAGAAGGATTTTTTTTTTTAAATTCTGGAAAGGAGGAGGTAGCTTGAAAACACTATTCTCCTTCCTCCAATATTCAACTGCAACAGAGGTGCTAGGTGTTATAGAAAGGAAAATCTTTAAAAAATAATTTAATATCCCTAGCTGAAGGAGTTCACCCTTCTATTAGAGAGACCAGTTTTCTCATCCCAAATCATAACCATGAAAGGATTAAAAAAAAAAAACCTTTGGATTCAGTCCCCTTGTTTTAAAGTTAACTGAAGCCCAGAGAAGGCAAGAAATTTGTTGAAAACCCCAAGTCCAGCTTTGCTTATGAGAGACAATACAGGTTTGATATAACAGAAGCGAACCTAATCCTGAACTGGTTGCCTCTACAGAGTGTACAAAGATGCATGTGTCTTGTGCACCATTGTGGTGTGGGACAATGTCCAATGACACAATAGTGTATGGTCAAACTTCAAACTACTGCAAGCAATTTGAGATCAACATGTCACTTTTGTGGCAGCAATCCTTGCTGGATGGGCAGTGAGCTGAGAGGATCAGGAAATGGACAAGAGCCGGGGCCAGCATGACATTCAACAAGAGTCTGAAGTGCTACACATTGACTGGACCTAAAGCAAGAGCTTTTCTCTTCTAAGTCCAAAGGCACAATTGAGGCGGAAAACAATATTGTTCAAATGGCAACATGATACTGAAGAGTGACCAAAAGCACAAGACGATATGAGTGAATGAAATTTAATCCTTTCATGAAGACTGCAAAAATCGTGCAGTTCCAAAGTGAGCCAAGACATGAAAAACTCAAGGTCCGCCTACTAGATGGTAGAGGATACTCAAGATGGACTGACCATGCGGCTTCATTCTAAAGGCCATGAGATGTGGCCAGAGCAGAGGCTGCAAATGAAAATCACCCTTCGGTCTGATCCTAGCTAAACTAGACCTTGTCTGGCCTCTCTTTCAGCTACCCTTTACCCAGCTACACACCCCAAGCTCCCATCTGTCTCAGCGGGCTCTCTCCCAGGCTTGACTTCTCCTTCCTAATCCAAATCTGCTCTTTCCAGCTGTCAGAAAGAATTCACATACAGATTTACCCTAAGATGTTCATTGGACTACCTGCATTTCAAGTTTGCAATTTAAAAAGAAAAAGTGTCTAATGCTGACACAAAATAATGGAGTGCTAGACCTAAGCACACGTCTTCCCAAGTGCCCCTCAAACCATCAAGATGCAAGAAGATCTCCAAATCACCACGACCCCAGACGACCCACACCTAGACATATCATAGTTAAACTCACACAAATACAGGACAAGGAAAAAATATTGAAGATGACAAGAGGGAAGAAACAAATAACCTATAAAGGCAAACCAATCAGGATGACATCTGACTTCTCTGAAGAAACGCTAAGGGAAAGGAGAGGAT
>PVIJ01024211.1:0-12750 GCA_004024925.1 Scalopus aquaticus
GGGGGGGGAGGGGGCTGAGGAGGGAGCCGGAGGGAGGGAAGGGAAAGGGCACAAAATGGAATAGAAAAGAACACAAGGGACCATGGAGATGGATCACGGGTGAATTGGTGGTGGGCTGCCCAAGGGGAATGCAAAATGTAAAAGACATAAATAACAATAAAAATATATATTACAAAAAAAAAGTGAATAAAATTCAAAGCCGTTGTGAAGAGTGAATTTATTTACTAATAAGATGAGTATAACTTTAATCTTCAGTAATTCTCAATAACCATTTCTATGAGTATTTCTTAGGTACTTTAGTGTGCAACCAGACCCCCTTGAGGACTGAGGGAAGTACAGGTAAAAGTGTCGACTGATCGCTATCAGCTGACTCATTTTCCAGGAACTGGCCTAGAACTGGAGAGGAGCTGCCTTGCCCCAGGTCATATCTGTGCTAGGGTGCAGTCTGCGACCTGTCCACTTTACCCCCAACAATTGTTCATTCTGAGAGCACTCTCCAGTAAACTTCTACATGCTCCTTCTCGAGCCTTCTTCCAGGGGAAAGTGATTGATTTGGAGGAGCAAGTAATGTGTCTTATTATCTCCACTACAAAATATAGGACTGGAAACAGAGCAAGTCAAACACCTCCCTTTTCATAGTGCTTGTCGTATTTTGTTGTTTAATTAGATATTTCTCCCTTTCCAGTCAGAAACCTTCAGAATCAATAAAGCACTTTCTCAGAATTCATCTGACCGGGTCATACCCTGGAGATGGTTATCTGTGTGACATCTGGGCTGGCAGCTCAGAGGTGAGTCTGAGGAACATCCTGTCTGAGAGCAACTGGGAAGAAGGGTCCAGTGTTTCTGACTCATTATTTTTTCCTAGCACCTAATGCAATGCCAGGGATACAGAGACAGTCAATAAATGTTAAATTAGTGAATGAATTCCCCAGAGTCATAGATTGGTTCATAACAAAGCCCCAGAACTGCTGGTCCATTGCTTTCACTGCTGGTATTTAAAAAAAACAAAAGCAACTTTTTAGCAAATCTTAATCATCGCTCCTTTGGCAATCGTTTATTTAACTTCCTAAAATTCCTCTTTGCAAAGGCAACAAAAATAAAACTACAAAAAAAAAAGCTGCATACTAATGGGTGCTCTTAATAATTTCACCACCAAATTGTATTGTACACTCTCCACTGCCATCCCCCACTTCAGAGTCATCTGTGCTAGAAAGATGATGGATACGCATATTAGTCTCTGGCTGTAATGAACACATCCATTATAAAAGCAATAGTAACTGCAATGGGGATTATGTGCTCGGTGAAAACATCTCCAGTGCCTTGTAAACACCTCAGCCTTCTGGCAGCCCCCCTGTGGGCCTATTTACTGCCTCGACGATGCAAGGTAGCTACTGTCTAATTATACACAACTGGCTTGGTTAATCCTGTATAATAATAATTAAAAACAATTCATATTTTTTTCTTTTACTCTCTTTATTAACTTTAAACTTTTAAAAGCCTCAGAGGTCCCTGTAGAATCAAAAGCTTATTAAAATATCAAGACATGCGAGCCTTTTCAAGTGCATATTATTACATTTGTTTTTGTTAACATGACAAGGCCCAAAAGAAACTCAGCAGACTTTGGGAGATCAAAACAAAGGCACTGAGAGAAGCACAGAGCCTGTGCAATGTCACCCACAGTCATGAAGAAAACAGCAGGCCCAGAGAGCCTCCCTCAGCAGCAGGCCAGAGCTCAGGGGACAGGGAGCACATCTGGGGAAGCTTCCTTAGGGAGGCTACTTGGGGCTACCAGGGCTTTGCTCCCTTGGCTACCTTGGCGCTCGGAGCCCTAGTGTCAGATGAGCCTGTGGACGGGAGGACTGAGAGAGGACGCTGGGAAAGGAGGAGGCCTGAGGCTGCTGGAATTCTCAGAGTGAACCGAGGAAGGAGCCGGCTGCTTGGCTTACGGGAGAATACGTCTTACTGACATGATCCCTGTGCACATGCCAGGAACATACACACGATGCACACCCTGTCCCCTTCATGGGCCTCTGGGGAAACAGTGGGCCTAAAGCACCACATAGTTTGGCTGCCCTTTCTTGATTTCTTTCCCCATTTGGAAACTGCCCTTGGCCTTATTTCACCTCCTTCTGGGCTGGGGAGGTGGAGAGTTTGCTGCTTTGTTTATGTGTATACGGGGTGGCTGGCCTCCCTGGGGTGTCCTCAGGCCCTGAAGCCTCTTTGGTTAGCCCAGGTAGCACACTAGTTACTAATTCCCAAAGTGGACCCTACTTACTCCCTAATCATAAAAGAAATTCACAGGTTCAATAGAGTATCAGAGCATTAGACTGAAGTGGTTGGAGTAATGGGGAAAGGAGAGATTCATTCCCTTGCTTGCCCACACCAACTAATTATCATTAAGTAATTTTAATTGGTCTCATGAAGCAGAGGAGAGTGTGAATCCACACAGGCCACAATTGGGCAATTACTCTTCTGAGCATAGAAGTAACATCTACAGAGCACCCTGAGGGTGGCCACTAGGCTAAGTGTCTTCACATATGCAACCTCCTACTTGAGGTAGGAAAATGTGTTAGTCAAATTCAAGTGCCTTGTACAGTGAGTACACATAATATTTATTTGTCAAATGGATCTAGTTTTTTATAGTCCTCACAATAATCTCACAGGAGGCATTGATATTATTCCCATTTAGCTGATGTGCAGTGAAGTTCAACAATTTGCCTGAGTTCTTGCTGCAAACACTTTCTTTCCTTGGCTCCTCTCTTCTCTTGCATCCCCCATCTGTTACAGGGCAACCCCAATGTGAAATGGGTTGGCCTGAGTGTGGGTCCTCACCCACGGGCTTAAAGAAACTTAAAATGAGACTCAACTGCAGGCACACACAAAAAGGTTAATGAAGGTTTTATTTACCAAAAGGGGAAGCAAAGCGAGGAATAACCCAGGTAGAGACATAAATTGGTGAATGTTTCCTACCAGTTCTGCTGAGTTGGGACCCCAATAGCATGCAGAAGGCTGGCGATAAACCTACACACAAGGCCCACACGTCTCTTGTTATATACCAAGCCTGACTACTGAACTCTACCCTTAGTTCCAGCAATCCTCCCTTTGGTGATGATGACATTATGGGATTTGCAGTCCTTAGTGCCTTGGATCTCTTTGGCCTGGGGTGGGGGCACAGTTTGTAAAACCTGAGTTTGTGAAGTTCATTCAGGACCTTCTCTCCCCCCAGTATGTCTATCCTCTATCTTCAAAATACACCCAATTTTTGACTTCTTGTCAGTTCTCTACTCTTGCCTCCATGATGTCTTCCCTGAGATATTGCAGTAGCTAATTGGTCTCCCTGTCTTCTCTCCAACACTGCAAGGAGATCAGGCCATCTCTTTGCTCAAAACCCTACAAATGTACACCATCTCATTCCGAGTAAAAGTCAAAAAGTTAAAATCCTTCAACAACCTGCAGGGTCCGATGTGACCTGCCACCCTTCCTTCCCTGCCAGTCCTCATCTTTTGAAAAGTCCCCCGTCTCTCCTGGAGCTCTACTGTCAGGCCTCCTGCTGTTCTGCCTGCTATCCCATCCTCATCACCATGCATGGGCCTCAGTCACAAGCTTGCCAGGTTCTCGATGGCAGCAGACGAGAAAGTAGGTCACAAAGCCCATATGTGGGGTACAGAACAAATCTTTATTAAGAGGCAGCAGGTAGTGACACACAGGTAGTGACAGCGGCAACATCCAGCAGTGTCAGCTCCCCACTACCCCCCAGCCCCAAGGCTCCGGTCGCAGCGGTGGCCCCATGCCCCTTGAGTGGCCATCAGTGGCCCCCCTGAAGGAACCTGTAGGGTAAGTGAAAGAGTGTTCAGGATTTTCCGCCCTACTGCCATTAGATTTAATGATGGGCACCTGCAGTCTTGCACGTGTGCCTCGCGGCGATGCCTGGAGCGTGGTGTGTGCGTGCGTGTGTGAGTGGGTGAGCCTGGGCCTGGAGGCCGAGGATATAATAGCGGTAGAGGAGCACAGCAGTAGTGATGAAAGAAGAGGTGGCGGAAAGAGAAGCAGGAGAAACAGCAGGAGCAGCACAGTACCGTTTGGGGTATAGCAGAGGCCACGAGATGACATCAGAGAGCCCAGAACGTGAAGATTTGCCAGGGGCAGGGAGGCCTGCAGCCTCGTGGTCCCTTGCCCCTGTTGCCTGCCCTGTACCTGGTTGCTTCACTACAAAAGATAATTAAAAGCCTGCAAAAGCCACCGAGGGCTCCAGAACTTGTCCTTGACCCATCTGCCTGAATCATGGGGAATCGGCCTGTGCCTTGCCGGCACAACAGAGCCCTATTAGCTTTTACATGATTTGTAGATAAATCCGGCACGAGGCCAAGTTTCGGCCTAGTTTACAAAAGTATGTTTGGTGCATGTGAAATATGCATGAAGGCTACATATTATTTAGTGCTCTCTGCACATGCAGACTACACCTCAAAGCTACATGTTGCCTACTAGGACACAAATGCTGCAAGGTCACAGTGAAAAACAGACTGAGAAACTCAGAGAAAACTGTTTTCCTTCAGGCCCTACATCTCACCGTCATCTCCTCTTCCTTTGCTATCGCTGTTTCCACTGAATAAAATTGTCTTCTTCCAAAAATTCAGAAGATAAATTAATGTGCCTTAAATGCTTTGGTGGACCACACTTTCTCACTGAGGCCTTCAGGTCAGTGCGGCTTTGTCAATGAGAGAAATACATAAATCAAATGTGTGTGAGAATTTTTATATCACTTCCAGGCACAAGGTTTCTTGAGCAGGGTATCGACCAGCCTGGGGACTGCGGCACTTGGCGTGTCACATATTTCACAAACTTGCTCACTGGTCATGTGCAGTAGAACCTCACTTGGATTCACAGTCGATTGGAATCTTGAAAATTGCTTCATTGTCACAGTTAGATTGAGAAGAACTGATTATTCTGGAAAGATTGTTCAATGTTAAACTGGGAGTTGGAGGTTGGGGAAAAATCTACTCCATTGTCTCCAGGGAACCTGACACATTGAAGCTCCTACAAATTCATTTCTCCTTTTTTCTCTCTCTCTCTTTTAATCCAGTACTTTTATTCTCTTTTCCCTCTAGAAGGTTGTATGTGACTTACTCAGTTAACTTGGAGAAAGAAAGGGGAGAGGTAGAGCTGGAGAGACAAAGAACGCAGCTGTCGATCTTGACAGCTGCTGCTTCTGTTACTGAAACTGGGAATTAACTGAATTGGAGAGGTTGGATAGAATTAGCAAGCTGTTGGGTGGATCCGCTGGGAATTGGCTCCCTTTGAGCTGGTAGTGATGGGAATTTGGGGAGGAGGGCTACGCTGGGAAGCTCCCTGAAGACCCCATGGGCAAGCATTCATCTTGGCTCAGCTGGGGCTGGACTGACTGCTCCCGACGACGCTGAGGCGCTCAGTCTCCCCAGCATTGCTCCCTTCTCACTATCATTACCCACCTTACTCCACAGCAGACATTTTCCTCCCTTCTTTCTATCACCTGTGGTAAAGTAGTTATCTTGATCAGGGAAGCATGAAGGGCTCTGACATTTTAATTATCATCTGTCTCCTTGAACAACAAGAATAAGAGGAAAAACAAATCCCCTAAGAGTTACCTGCTAGAGGGCTTTGCCAGGTCTGGTTTCACCCTACCTCTCTCTGCGTATGTGAGCAGGATCTGAGCTGGGAAAAAGGAAGACCTGTGGAAATGCCAGCTGCGCATGGCCGGCAGAGTGGCGGAGGGGGGGCTGGCGACGGGGGGGGGGGGGGGGGGGGGGGGGTGTACCTGGGAGGCTGGTGGCGAGTGGGATGAGGCGGGTAGGGCTGTCTTGGGCTGCGACTGAGCACTTCTGTGAATCTCGAAAAGTTAGATAATTTCTCTTTGCCTCTGTTTTCTAATCTAAAAATGGGGTTGATACCAATACTACTAGATGGATGGATGTGATTATCAAATGGATGTGCTAAATGTACATAAGAGACTTAGTACAAAACCGATGCCTCATAAAGGTGCTTTTAGTGAGTTACATTTATGTGAATTTTACCAATTTTCAAAACCTTTTACTCCTGCTTCTCTCACTGTGGTAGGTAGGAAAATACTCTCCTTCCCCTCCCAAGATGTCTACAGACTAATTTCTAAAGCCTGTAACTATGTTGTTACACGCGAAGGTGTTTTCTAAGGTTGCAGATGAATTCTAAGTTTGCAGAGGAAACTGACTGCTAATCACTAACTTTATTGTGAATTATGGAACTAGGCCCAATGTAATAACAAGGTCATAAAAAGTAAAGGAGGTCAGAGTGATTAATATAAGGAACTTCCAACCCCCTCCCCCAAGTCACCCCAACCCCTGTTGCTGGCTTTAGAGATGGAAAACAGGGGCCCTGTGGTAGGAATGCCGGCCATTTCAAGAAGCTGAAAAAAGCAAGGAAAGGAATTCTTCCCTAGAGCCTCCGTAAGGAATACAATCCTGCCAACACTCTGGTTTTAGCCCCCATGAAACTCATTTCAACCTTCAAACCTGCAGAAATATAAGATAATAAATTTGTGTTGTTTTAAGCCACTAGATCTGTGTTTATATGTTACAGCAGCAATCGGAAACTAAAACACATTCCATGCCAGTGTTTATATAGAGCTGCATGAAGGCAAGAGTCTTATTTAATAGTCGTTTAATATTCAGCATGTGCTCACTAGTCCCTGCTATGCACACAGCCTTGTTCTAGGCTCTTGGGGAGAATGGAAGGAATGCAAGACTGTCTGCTAGGACTTACCATCTAATTGGAGAAAACAGACACGTACATAAGAAATTTATGACACAAAGTGGTTAAAGAGTTCCCAGAACGAAGAAGGCATTCACTACGGGGATATGAGTTTGAAGGGCTGGCTAGAACCTTGATATTTCACAGGCTTGACGGTAATGTAAAAGAATTATGTATGTTTTGTGATGTACATATGAAAGAATGCAGCTGGCCTGACTTTCTGCCTTTGTGATTGGTAGAGATAGACAATGGGCTAGAAGTGAGGATGTGTCCTAACTTGTTTCCTAGCTGACAATTTTAGGATGCATCTCTCTATCATCTTCATTTATAAAATGTGGAATATACCAAGAGGATTTTTGTGAGGATTAAAAGCTAATGCAAGCAGCCTCTGACTTAATCCAGAGATTGCCAGATAAAGACTTATAGATATTCTATAAAATGATTAATTACAAATGAATAGCTTTTCTCCTTGAGCCAGGCATCTCTATAACCACCAGAACAGAGCAGTTTCTCGAAGAACACTTCTAGGAAATAGGAAGCATTTGCTCAGGATTATAGGGTAAGCATGCACAGCGAGAAAAGGCAGGGCTTTCATGCCTATTTTGAGTTAGAAGAGATTGACTTCATGAATGTTGGGCTTCAGGGCCACAAAGAATTTGGAAAAGTTCTCTGGGTGTGCAAGGATGTGTTGGGTTTTGGAGTAACAGGATTGGTCTTGACGAGGATTCGGATGAATCCCCAGGAACTGGACCCTCAAGCAGGGTCTGTTTCTTCCCTGGTCTCATATCAGATAGCTCCACAGGCCAGTGGGCACCCTCAGACATTTCCAGTGGGCTCAGTCCTCTCCAGATGTCATCACAGAAGAAGAACAAATATGCTGTGGCCTAGGGAAGAGCTTTGCAAACTGGAATGTGGTGTCTTCAAAGTGCAGTTCTATCCCAGCTACAGCAGGAGCAGCAGTATCTGTCAGAAAAGCAAATTTTTGGCTTCCAAAATGTATCACTGGGTTGGAAACTCTGGAGTTGCAGTCCAGCACTCAGTGTTTCCACAAGCCCTTCAGAGGATTCTGATGCTGCCATAGCAGTTTTAGAAGCACTGCTGTGCAGTTATAACATTACTCTTTTCCAAAGAGTTTCCTGGCTATAGAATGTATGACTCTTTCCTCTTGGCTTCTAGTTAGGAGAACTGAGTCTTGGTTTGCCTGGGATTGTCCCAGCTTTACCACTGAATATTTCATGTTTCCAGAAAATTCTTTATTCCAGGCAAAAAGGTTCTTGGTCTCCCTAGACAGGGCAATGTACCTTGTAAGCACAAACACACAATCATGAACTTGTACTTGTACGTGAGGAGATCTGTTAAGTCTGGGCCTGGGTTGGCAGAAGGGAAGCCATGATGGCCTCTCAGCCACCTAAGCAGGAAACAACTTAAAAACAACTTCCTGACACCCTGGCACCCACCCCCTCACCACCCTTACCGGAACACCAGCTAGCCCAGTCCAATAAAGGAGGACAGAGAGAAAAAACAACTCCTCTTGAAAAACAACTCCTTCAGAAGAACAACTCCTTGTGCATAACTGAAGATCCCTTGCAGACCCCCTAGGCTAAACACCACCCTATATAGGTTCTTCTCGCTGGACGTGGGGCACGACTTCACTGACCTCCATCTTGAGACCCAAGAAGCTCCCCCAGGAGCTCTAAATAAAGGCCCTTTGATTGCCGCTTTGCCTGGACTCTGTCTCTACTACTGCACATACCTTTCGCATACCTTTCAAGATCATGAGTCTATTTTTACAGATTTTACCCATTTTAACTGGCTTATTTTGTGAGCCAAGGAAATGGCCAATCCTCACATATCTTAGGTGGTTAAAATTACTTCATAATAGAAATGCTGTGCGAGACTTGTTCACCAGTATCTCTGCTCTTGACCCCTCCATCCACTCCACAGGCCCAGTCCAGACCATCACCAAGTCTATTCTTGCCCCTTGAAACAACTACATTCAGTGGAAGACAAAGAAAATGGGCTTTGCATGACATGAGGTGTAATTGATTCAGTACTGGTTGATCCATCCATCATCCATCCATCCATTAAATTTATTCATTCATTTGTTCATCTTTGTCTATACTCATTCAACACTTGGGCGATATGCTAAGGATACCATCATAGAGAGCTTGGCAATTTATACAGCCATGTCTGAGATTTCTCCTCTGTAATTAAAATGAAACCTCTTCATAGAGTCGGTGAGGATAAGAGGAAATTATAGTTAAAAAGCATCTACCAGGGTTCTGGCCCACTCGATAAACACTCCTTTTCACATTGTATGTATCTCTTCACTGGGTCTTCCTGCTCGGGCACCATAATCCAGCACTGATCGTCGTTATGCAATGCAAAGATCTCCAAAGTGCTCTGATTATTTGTTCATCTGTGAGCTGCTCCTCAGCCCTACAGTGATCGTTCCCCCTTCCTGTGCTTCAAACACGCCCCATAAACTCATTGGTCCCTAATTGCTCCTGCAAATTCTGTCCTTTTGGACATAATCTAGTGCTGGATCTTTCTTGTGAAAATCTTCACAAAGTATTTCAAATGTCAATTGCTCTAAAACATCCCTCTTTATCATCTTAAATGAATAGCAATATAGTTCTTACCCATTTTATCTTGTATCTTTTCAAATATTGGGGGAAGATGTTGTGATTTACCATACCTGCAGAGCCTGGCAGAGAGGAGGAACTATATACAAACATGGAAAGTGCAATGATAGAGACAAACACAGGGTCTTGGAGTCCTAAGGTCACCATACTTGTCTTCAGAAAAGCAGACAGGGTTTTTAGTAAATGAATACACCCACACCCACTCAATTTTGTCAGTTGAGCAACACTGGGCCACATATTCTCTAAGGTAGAAGTCAAGACAAATCTCTACAGGTATGGTCAAGGTAACACAGGTGGGTGAGATTGGAAGGTGTGAGGCACTACAGAGCAAGCTCGAAGTCTAAAGGGGGCAGGGCTCTTCTGGCCTCTGGCCCGCTGATACAAATGTGTGCCATGTGCCAACACGTTGTTAAGGGGAGGCAGAACCTCTGATTGGTTTT
This sequence comes from Scalopus aquaticus, assembly GCA_004024925.1. Classification (NCBI taxonomy): domain Eukaryota; kingdom Metazoa; phylum Chordata; class Mammalia; order Eulipotyphla; family Talpidae; genus Scalopus; species Scalopus aquaticus. The sequence continues at coordinate 9,845 of PVIJ01024211.1, forward strand.
GCTGGAAACAGCATCTTACCCCACCTGCTCTCGTGCCTGATGGCAGGAAAGATTGGTGTAATTCTCTACAGAGCATCAAGAAGAATTTCCTCTGACACCACAAGGATTTGGCAAAGTACAACAGATCTCATAGCCAAAGGGTGGTGAGTATTCCAATTTTCTTACCATTGGTGGTAATATTTAGTAATACTTGATTCAGGCGTACCACTTGATGGTTTTTGTGATCCTGGTAGAAGGATAATACACAGATTCACTTAATTTTAATATATACATTTTAAGACAGTCTGTTAGGGAAATTCTTTTAAGCAACACTGTGCATTAAAAGCTGGTACTATTACTAACCTTAAAGATAGAACTATTGCTAAGATTAAATATCTCAAAATTTCATTTTTAATCATGCTTTGTTTTTAAAGTGACATTTTGTGAGAATTAAAACTTGCTCTACAATGTACCTTGTATGCACAAACACACAATCATGAACTTGTACGTGTGTGTGAGGAGATCATGGGTCTATTTTTCACAAATTTTACCCATTTTGACTGGCTTATCTTGTGAGCCAAGGAAATGGTCAACTCTTACATATCTTAGGTGGTTAAAATTACTTCATAATAGAAAGAGCACAATTTTCACACTGATGGCAATGAATTTAGCATAATTTTTGAGAAGTATGATTTCTTTTTGTTAGAAAAAATATTACAAAAGGATGCTTATCCCCATGAAAGTTTTAGACTAAGTTTATCGAAATATCTATCAGAAACTATGCAAGACTTAGCAAAATAAAAGAGTTTCTTTACATCCTGGCATGTTTACTTTTCTCAGCTAAATTGCTTCTTGCTAATGACAAAAAAAGTGATCTAGGCTAAGAAGCACAGTGAAAATTATTAAAAGCCTGGAGTTCTCTTCTTAATGGAAATTATCCTCTGTGTGTCCTGTGTTCAAAAGTGAATGAATCCAGTGTTGTAAGAAATATTCCCTGCAGTATTCAACTTCATGAGAGTTTCTGCCTGGCAAATATTTTCCGATTATTTTTGTGAAATTGTCACTCATGTAATGGCTTCGAAAACGAGTTTAATTCTGGGGTAGAAAAAAAAGGGTAGTGTATTTTAAAGGACAGGGAGGAGAAAACCCAAGCCAGTTGCAAGCCACATTTACTTCCTTCTAGTTTTGAAAGATTTTTCAGTTTCTTAAGAAAAGAGAATTAGCATAAAGTATTTCCTGGACATCTCTTAAGGCTGAAAACTGAAGAAAATTGAAATAATGGCCCCTGTGTTTGGCTTCCTTCCTCATGACTGAAAACTCTTCCATATGTTTGCTGTCTTACCCACTCCCCACTCAATCTCTTTTTGATTTCCGGGATGGCTGATCTGGTTTTCCTGTTTCTCTATTTTGACCGCTATTGTTTGAAAACAGCAGGGTGTCTAGAGAAACTGCTTCCTTACTAAAGCAGAAAATTCCTCCTCAATGGTGTCCTTGTGTTGGTGGCTAGAACACTCAGAACTGGGGATGGGGTCAGGGGGTAGAGGGGGTAGGGCATCAAATAATTTACAAGGTTACAAAGTGCATTTTGTCATTCACATCCTGAGGTTCAACTCCCTCTTCAGATCACAAATGAGATAAGGAAAAAGCCCAATTCTTTGGTGGTGGGCAGCTGCAAATGTGGGTTCTGAGCAGAAGCAAGAAGACAGCACTAGACCCATTTAGGGCCAGACCCCTGTGGACCACTCTTCCCATTAGCAATAATGCACGTACTGCTGCTTTTTCAGGCTGAGAGAAATGGACATGGCACTTGGGGAACAGCTCAGATTCAGTTCGGTGTAGGGACCTGATCACGCCTGAGCACCTGGCTCAAATTAGAGCTTGTTAAGGGGCATCTGGGAACCACATTGAATAGACTTGCCTCATACTAAGGATGATTTAATACTGAGATCCATTTGAGCTCCTTATTTCAGGGCGTGCGTTAGAATTTAAAACTCTATTAAACTAACTGTGTAAGCTTCTTTGTGAGGGCAAATGACTATCCCTAAACCCCTTACCCCCAATGCACTCCAGACACAAGTTCATTTTTTTTTCCAGACTCATGTTTGTTCACACAATGGAAAGCGAATGGTTTAAATGCTACCCTCTAGTAGTATTCGTGCCTGTTGCTCACTAACTTTTCTGGTAAGTTGACTTTCTTTTCGCCATTGTGTTCACCTACGGTCTTAGATTCGGTATTTCTCTTCCTCTATTTATTTATTTATTTTAAAGATTTATTTATTTATACATACAAGCTGGGGTACAGGCCAGAGGCGTGGGGCGGCGAGAGGATTGACCAGAGACAGAGCGGGGAGCAGAACAGGCAGATCAGAAATACACTGCTGAGGGGAGCAGTGGGCGAGGCAGGAGAGGTCTGCCGCACCATGTGGGATTCTCCCCAGCTGGGCGTCGAACTCGCGTCACCGCTGCCGACAGCTCCACAGCGCAGCGCTCAACCGCTGCGCCACCAGGGAGGCCCTCTTTTCCTCTATTTAAACTGTTCTTTCAGTGTCACCCAGGGTCCTCAGTTACAATTAGAGCACACATGTCACTTTCCAGGATGTTTTTATTTAGCTGTAACAATACGTTAATAATACAGAGACAAAATTTTAACAATAATAAAGTCTAATACTCAAACAGTACTGGAGTGAACTTAGATGAGTCACACATTTCAGTCCTCTGTTCTGTCAGTTCCCAGTGAAGGCCCCCACTTGGTGGACTCTCCTTGAGTGACCAATTATTAGCATAGTGGCTCTCCTGCTATTTCCAGCTAACCAATTAGATGTTCCCAACTATTTCCTCCATCGCTGCATCTTCTTCCTGCAATGAGTACTCTTCAAAAACACAAAATAAAACTTAAATGGACCTGAGGGTTAAGAAGCAAAGATACA
>PVIJ01024212.1:0-12750 GCA_004024925.1 Scalopus aquaticus
TCATTAAAAAAAAAAAAAAACTAGGTTCATTTTATAATGCATCAAGAACTCAAATGAACTGATAAGAAAAATCCAAGAAAAGGTCAAAGTAGATAAAAATATGAATACACAGGAAATGACCATACAGATGGGAAAATGTTCCTGTTTAATAGGTATCATCAAAGAATTGGTACTAAAACAATAAAATATCATTTTTGCCTCCCAATTTGTTTTGTTTAGATTTATTTTTTTTAGATTTATTGTTTAGATTTATTTATTTATTTTTGTTTAGATTTATTTATTTATGCATACAAGAGCTGGGGTGTAGGCCAGAGGTACGGGGGTGTGGGGAAGGAGTGAGAAGATTCACCAGAGACAGAGTGGGGAGCAGAAGAGGACACTGCCAATGTGTTCTTCTGCTGTATCATTGTTGCAGGGCTTACAGCTAAATATTTAATCCATTTAGAATTTATTTTTGTGTATGGATTAGAGAGAGCTTCAACCTCATTCTTTCATGTGTGGCCTTCCAGTTTATCCCACCTGGGGAGCCCCAACACTGGTAGGTCCTGGAGTAGGGAGCTATGGGAAGAGGGCAGCGCTGCCTCCCAATTTAGCACGCCTTATCTCATCACACAGAGCTCACTCAGAGCTTTTCCTGCCCCTTCCTGCCGGCTGCTGCTCCTATAGAAGCCACTGATAGTCACCTTTCCCCTCAGGGGGTTACAGTTTGGTTGTGCGTCTGGAGGAGGACAGCCTGGTGTCCTCACAGCCGCCATCTTGCCAGCCTCAAACAAAGGTGCACGGAGGCACATTTTGCTCACCGCTGCCCTGCAGAGCTCTGACCTGTGTGAGACCCTCATCGTTCTTTGCCTGGCAAGTAACTGGAAACAACCTAAATATCTCTCATGAGGATGATAAATGTACTTTGGTGCATCGTGACTGGAGCTAAATGGACGCATGGACACGTCCTCAAATGATATTGCAGAAGAAACACAAACTACAGAACATTTACATGCCACTTATATACGCTTTTAAAGTACGCAAAAAAATATGACTGGGTGTGCATAACGTGTGTAATAAAAGTGTGAAGAGATATATGGGAATGTTAAATAGCAAATTCATTTACTTGGCACGACAGCAGAGAGGGGCTGCGGGAGGGGGAGGCAGATGCAATGAGAGGAAGGTTTTAACTGAGTTGTTTCTGTTTTTTCAGCTGGTTGGCAAGCTCATGAACGTCTATTTTTACCATGTTGTACGCCTTAAATATCTAATAATAAATAAAAAGGGGGAGGGAGTTCCATTTTTTAAAGATTTATTTTATTGATGCATAGAAGCACTGGGGTGCAGGCCGGGGCGGGGGTGAGAGGACTCCCCAGAGACAGAGTGGGGAGCAGAACAGTCAGAGCTACTGAAATCTGCTGAGGGAGCAGCGGGGAGACAGGAGGGGTCTGCTGCGCCCTGTGCCTCACTCGACAGCGCTAAAACTTTAACGCCCGCGCACCAGGGACGCCCCAAGGTTCAATTTTTCTTAATGCCCCCAAAACTTAGTTTTAGCCTTGGATCTCTCATACTAAGAAGAAAAAATACTTGTTTCATTTTTTAAATTTGGACTGAACCGTATCCACGCGCCCATAGCTAATGCAAACACCGTCAGGCAGCAGACGGGTTCCTGTTCATGCCTCTGAAGGGAAGAGCTGAGCCGGGCTCTGCGTGTGTCCGGCCCCCAGCTCCGCGGCCGTTCCGAGGTCCCGGTTCCAGGCCCAGCCAGCCCGGCACGCACCGATGCGCGCGCCCTAGGAATAGCGACTTTCCATCACCTGCTTCAGCGGAGCAAATAGAAGTGTGAGTGGCAATGACGTTAGTGTCTCTGGGTGTGAAAACTTGGTGCGAAATTTCCCTTTCCTCTGGCAAAAAGTTCACAAGGCGTCATTATAAACAGAAGTAAAAACCTGCCAGCTCGGCTTTGACTGACTTCAGAATCAGGTCCTTAAAACAGCCTTTTGATCGAGAGCGACTTTAATATCTTTCCAGGTCTCCTGCAATCTCTTCCCGTCCTTTCCTACATCGAGTTCCTTTTTTCCTTTGAAGACCCCCAAAGTGACGAGACATCCATTGCAACTCCTGGGCAGGTGCTGCCCTCTAGTGCTTACAGTTTATAATAAATATTTTTGATTACCTGAGGTCCTTCCACGTAAACTCTCAAAAATTAAATAACATCCCATTAACCCAAGGCTTTCAACTTCACACTTTGGACTTTTGGGGCGACTAGTTCTCTGACGGGGCCACTGCTGTGCATTGTTGGGGGTCAGCAGCACCCCTGGCCTCTGCCACCAGGGTCTGCGGCATCCCCCCTACCCAGCTATGACGAGCAAAATGTCTCCAAAGGTCGCTAAGAGGCCCTGGGGAGCGAAGTCACCCCTGGCTGAGAACCACAGTATTACTCTAAAGGTTGTCCAAAGCATTCACCTTATACTTAAAAATTATAATTTAATAAAAAATACATATAAGCAAAAAGTCTTCTCTGGACTAATTCCTTGAGTGAAATAAAGAACTTCATTGCTGCGTTTTAAAAATAGGTGGAGGGGCAGGGGCGAGAACGAAGATTTTCAGCCTCCAGGTGGGAAATTCTTCACACCTGTAACTTTCTGTTCCTGCTTTACTTCTTAGGTTTGTTCACTTCCTTTCAAGTGCTTAAAAACAAGGCTTGCTTGTAGCTGTCCTGCCTGAGGTGACTCTCCTTTCTCCTGTTCCTAGTAAACCTGTGCTTGTGAAATGTAGAGAGGGAAAACAACAACCAAGCTTGCACTTCTGGCTTGATGTGGGGAGGGGGAGGGATGAGTATTTGTGGTGTTCCAGCAACTTTTACCTACTATTCATGACAATGCAGGTAATGCAGGACCAAGATAGGTAATGAGACTCCATATTGAGAGTAAAAATAATATGAAAATTCTTATCAAATATCAAAAGAAGTATCAAATCTGGGTTTTAGAAAGTTGGAAGAGTTTATTCAGACCTGATATGAATGATTAGCCCTCATATAAGTGCATTATGTTCGTAAATCCTGTTTCTGTGAATTTTAAAACCTACAAATGACTAAGGACTAGATATCTAAAAATAAAAATGTCTTTTGGACTGGCACTGGATGTAACTTCCTCCCCTCATCAAATTTCTCACTACCTTAATTGTTTTTGCAAAAGAAATAATAAAATTTAATTCACTTCCATGATTAAAAATATACCACTTTTTATTAGCACACTGAAATCTAATATTTTATTTGTTACTTAGTGAAACTGAAAGTGTTATAAATCAACAGTTGTCAGGCTCTTATTAGCAAAATCTTGGGGTGGAAATCTATTCCAACCACGCAGCGCAGGTTCCAGTGCGACATCTGCTTGGAGGCTGTTGCTGTACTGACTGTTTATATTGGTTTCATCCTTTCCTCTCTAATTAAATGTAATTAGAAAGCCTCTGATCATATAACAAAGCAAGGTATAAATAGGTTTCAGGCTTTTATCTTTTAAAGGACAACCAAATGATTCAATGTATATTTAAAGCTGTAATATAGAAAAGTTACATAACTTGGAGCGAAGGAAAAAACAAAATCTGGAAGGACACCTGGCCAGAGGGAGCAGAGACACACCGGGGACCCTGAGATTATTTGAGCAGGATTTTGGGGCACTTTCCCCAGCCATAGGAAAGGTTCAGGTTATTCTATAATATGAATCGTTTTCAGCATACAGAAGCTTTTTTTTAAAAGCAGACAATTTAGAAATTAATTATATTTTCATCACTAACTTCATAGTTTAAACTCTCAGTAAAGGAAAATATTTTCTTTAAATTCTCAGTGAAGGAAAATATTTTCTTTGGTATTTAAGGAACTATGGTAGGCAGCCATCACACACACACGCACACGCACACGCACACACACACACACATTCCCCTTCAAAGTCCATTCCTACTCCCTAAAACCTATGAATGTTACACAATTGTAGGGTAAATGATTTAAAAATCAGACTTTCACGCCCTCCACTATTATCCTCCATGACCAACACCTGTGGTCTGGCTCGGGCACCCGTAACTATGGACACCTGGGCCCAGAGAGCACGGGGGGGGGGGGGGGGGGGGGGCTGTGCATATGTAAATGGGGACACCTGTGCTAGAGGTGAGGGGTTATAAGGGTGGGGTCATTCTGAGGCAGGAAGACAGGCAGCCAGAAGAAAGCTGGGGAGAAAGCAGGTCTGTCCCTGATAGCAGTCAAGGCCTGTAAAATTCTACTGAAGACTCCAAAATTATCTTTTTGTCTGTAAAAACTGATGAGCCTACCTGGCTGGGGCTGGTTGCGAGACAGTGACAAAACAAATCTTGCAAGGGCAAGGGTTTTGCGGTGATTATCCAGATTATTGGGCTGGGTCCTGTGTGATCTCAAGACTTCTTATAAGTGAAAGAGGGAGACAGAGAGTGAGGGCAGAGGGTGGGTTTGCAGATGCCAGGGCTGGGAAGCGTGCGCTGCCTGGAAGCTGGAAAGGCTCCCCACCAGTGCCTCCAGAAGAAGCACCTTGCACTTAGCCCCGAAAGATGCCTTTCGTATGTCTGGCCTCCAGAACAACAAGAAAATTGCATTGTTTTAGGTCGCTAAGCTGCGGTCATTGTTCTAGCAGCAATAGGAATCCAGGACAGGACATTCCATCAATCTTTTAGGACTTTCATTAGACTGTTGTTAGACTTTAAGTATTTGAAAGATTACATCTGATTTTCCTGTTTTTCTTGAAGATTTATTCATGCATGCAAGAACTGGGGTGCAGGCCAGAGGCATGGGGAGGATGAGAGGACTCCCCAGAGACAGAGTGGGGAGTAGAACAGGCAGATCCACTGCTGAGGGGAGCAGCGGGGAGACAGGAGAGGTCTGCTGCGCCCTGTGGGAAGCTCCCTGGCTGGGGATCGAATTGGTCCTGCAGTGACTGAGAGAGCTTCATAGTGCTGAGTCTTAACCCCTTGCACCACCAGGGAATCCCCTGTTTGTGTTTTTTAAATGTGTACTATTTCTGGTTGCTAGTAGCTATCCTGTCTTCACTAAAATGTGCTTTCCTAAAGCACATTTGTTAAAGCACTTTTCACTGAAATGTATTTACCTCTAAATAATACCACAAGTGGAAAACCTGGTGGCCAATACACATACAGCGAGGACCACTCACTGCAGCTTCGCAGACAAACTCAGTGGACATGACACATGTGTAAATATGTGGCAATAACTCAAATCTCAAGAGATAAAGTAAGTCCAGTCACTCAACCACGCTGGCTGTTACACAAGCTGAAATTTGACTCCGACTGTAGAACCTGACTTCAGAAGACAGAAATGGCCAGGTTAACCAGGATACTTTAACGTGACCCCCTAGCAGAAGTGTTGTTAGCGATTGCTAAAAACAAGTTAAAGCTCTCTTCGGGGAAGAGAGAGGAGCTTGCTAAGTGCTGTGCCTAATCCTCCAGCGTAGTGAGTGTTGGGGGAAAGGGCGGCCTGAACAAACTCCACACACAGGTTTTGTGGGCCCCACTCCCACCTCAGACCAAAGAGATCCAAGACACCACGGGCTACAAATCCCATAATGTCATCACCACCGAAGGGAGGATTGCTCAGAACTGAGGGGTGGCTTTTTGGGGTATAACCACACATGTGGGCCTTGGGGAGCACTTGGCTATTCGCCGGTTTTTAGTGTGCCATTGGAGGTCCAGCTCAGCGGAACTGGTAGGATGCATTCCCCAATTTCTCTTTTTTCCCCCTTTGAGTTGTTCCTTTCTTCATTTCTCCTCCTTTTGCAAATAAACCCTTTATTAATTCCATTGTGTGTGCCTGCCAGTTGAGTCTCATAAGTCCCTTTTTACGCGCACGGGTGAGGACCCACAGTCAGGCACCCCATTTCATATCAGGGTTGCCCCGTGTAGGGTAAATGAGAATTATCAGGTTTTTCCGCCCTCCCCTCAATGATGGACCCCTGCAGGCCTACGCGCAGGCCTGATGGCGGCACCTGGAGTGGGGTGTGGGCCTGAGTGAGGGGGCGCACCTGGCCCAGAGACGGGGCTTAGCAGCAGAGGAAGCAGCAGCGGCGGCAGCAGCAGCAGCAGAGACAAGCCTGGAGCAGAGGCCAGGAGACATCGCCAGAGAGCCCCGAGAGAGTGAAGTTTTGCCGGGGGCTGGGAGGCCTGCCCGCCTCGTGGGCCCCGGCCCCACTGCCCGCCCCTGTCCCTGGCTGCCTCCCTCCAAGAGCGCATTAAAAAGCAGAAAAAGCCAACGAAGGCTCCAGAACTCCTTTTAGACCCATCTGTGCAGCTCCACGGAGAACCTGTGCCCCGTGGTCATTCTGACCGCCCCCCCCACCCCACCCCCACCCCCGCAACGAGAGAACTGCTGGCCCTCTACCCTCCTCCAGCCCCGCGATATTTCACAGGGACGCCACCTGGGAGCAGCAGCCCGCTCTACTTCATTCTTCCCGCGCCCTCCCCACAGCCCTTTGAGGCGAGCACCCACACTCTTTCATGTGGCGTGTACCCACTCTATTCCGACGCCCTTTAGGGAATTATAATTACAATCTCTATGGGGTACGAACCTTTAAATAACTCAAACAATGGCATGCACTCCCAAAAGAAAATTCCTTTCCTTCCTTGACCAACCCACTTGACAAATTTGGAAAAGAAACTATTTCAAAAGATACAAATTCCAAAATTCTCAATATTACTTGCCATGTTGATTCTTAAAATTTTATGAAGAAAACCGTGAGGGAGGGGAGCCAGAAAGTTCCAACCCCCTAATGCTGGGTTTTCTGATAACTACCCCCTCATTGGAAACAAGCCCACTGGAGTCCTTCATTAGAATAAACTCAGGTTTGGTAAAAAGGGGCTTAGCAAGGAAAAACAAGAATTTCAGAAGTTTCTGAAGTTGCGCTAAGAGCTGGGAGCAAAGGTCATGGATATTCTTAGCGCAACATAAACATTAATAACTAGTATTTATTAAGGACGTGATGTGCAACAGGTACATTTAACTCTCACTTTGTATTACTTTATTGTTACCTTATTATCCTCTCCATTCTACAGATGAGGAAATTATGTCTCAGGGATCCGGGCCTCTCTGGCGGCGCAGGGGTTAAGTCTCAGTGCTATCAGGCTATCAGCCTTCACTGGGGCCTGAGTTCTATCCCAGCCAGGATAGAAGAGGGCGCAGCAGACCTCTCCTGTCTCCCCGCTGCTCCCCTCAGCAGTGTACTTCAGTAGATCTGCTGTTCTGCTCCCCACTCTGTCTCAGGTGAATCCTCTCACCTCTGGCCTACACCCCAGTTCTTGTATGTATAAATAAATAAATCTTTTTTTTTTTTTAAGTCTCAGGGATCATATCATGAGCCCTGAGATCATACTAGTGAAGGGCAGACTGAGGATTTGCAACCAGGTGTATTTACTCTGGAGCCTGTGCTGATACCCTGAGTTTACTTCCTCCCTGCCCCCCCACCCCCACCCCTCTAACGCACACAACCCCCCGCCAGGCAGGTCCCCTAAAGTCTCCCCACCACCTAGTAAAAGGGAGAGGCTGGACTCCAAGGTTCAAGGTTCCTTTCAACTACAGTGTTTCTGTTTTCCTTTAAATTGTTTCAAAACCCCACTTAATGGCTGCAAAATATCCTGCTTGTGATTAAGGGATAATTAACTCTTACTCTACTGTTGGACATTTAAGTTGCTTCCAGTTTTCTCCTAATATACCTAAAACTGCAGTGCAAACCCTAGTGCCATCTGCTACACACATTTTTCCCTTTGAGTAAATTCTTAGGAAAAATCCTATCCAAATTCATTTCAGTGTTGAGGACTTTTTAAATTTTATTATAGTGAGAATTTAAGATAGATTGTTTTAATGTTCCTGTTTTAAATGCAATATTGTGGTGAATAGCATTTAGTAAGAAATAATGTAACTTATTTTACTTGATTACCTTTTCTACCATTAATTTTATCAGGTCTATATCTTGTTTTTGGAATAGAATTAAATATGCTAATAATAATAGCAATTAATAAGGAAAGCAGACTGTAGCCATGTTCATGCACTTGTAGCCACATATGGCAAATGGCTTTGGTGTAGAATAGCCCAGATATTGAAGGGAAAAAGAAAAGGCGATAATAGGGGCCTCCCTGTGGGCACAGAGTTTTAAGCGCTGTGGAGCTGTGGGCAATGGTGAGATTCCCACATGGCGTGGCAGACCTCTCCTGCCTCGCCCGCTGCTCCCCTCAGCAGTGTGTCTCCCTCGATCTGCCTGTTCTGCTCCCCACTCTCTCTGGTGAACCCTCTTGCCGCCCCACGCCTCTGGCCTGTACCCCAGCTTATATGCATAAATAAATAAATCTTTAAAAAAAAAAGAAAAGAAGATAACACATTTGGCTGATACCTGACTACCTAAATTTTTAATACCTTGTTCATTGATGGATCCCTAGAGCTTGGAATATAGAACTCAATAAACACTCTTAAATGAATAAATTTGCCCTGTTCTTTTTTTTTATTATTACTTTAGATGAACTTTAAACGAAAATTTAGATTTCCCCCCCAAATCTGTTAGGAATTTAAGTAGGGACTGCAATGACTTTTTAGTTGCTTTAAGATGGGCTGAAATCTTTACAATGTTTATTTTTAGGCTTTCCACCCAAAACTTAACATGCCTCTCTCCTTATATTTAGTGGTAAAAAACCAAAGGTGTTTCTTATTGACAGATGTTTCCAATATTGTTTCTCTCTGCTAATGATTGCTAGCTTAGATTTCATACACATTCCTCATTAAAAGCATGCCTGTGAATTTTATCTGATCATGTGAATGAGTTTTTTTCCCCCAATATATTCTTCTACATACATACTTCTAATTATTGCCAAAATATTGTAATGTCCTTTCCTGGATATTAATTCAAATGTTTAGCTTAACATAAAAATCCCATCTTCTTTTCTTTCAGGATTTAAACCACTTATTTGTTTACTATTTCATTGCATCAGTCAGAAGTTCAAAAAAAAACTTTAACTGGCAGCAGCTGAGAGACTGAATCCACAACAGACCGTGTCTGAAACAGAACCTTGGCCCACAAGGAGAGCGGGCCTGCCTAGGAAACCCAGCTCTTATCTACAATAAACAACCCAGGAAATCAGCCTGCGCTAAGTCAGACTTGCAGGAAGCCGGGTTGCTATCTACAGTGACAATCCCAAAAACTGAGCACCCTATAACAATTGGTCTAGAGTGACCACAGCTTGGTTAATAACTGACAGCTTCCCTAATTTTGGTCCCCACTTCCACCAATGGACCAACCACACAAAACCAAGTATATATCCCAACCAATCAGACAGGACGCCCCACTTCTAGCAGCCTGTCTACAGCTCCCCCATGCCAAGAGTCCCCAATCAGGGTACAGCACACCTCGATGCTTCCCACTCTTCCACCGGCCTTTGAGTCGCTGACAAAACTCAAGTGACAAAGGCCGGCTCCCTTGCTGGCCACCTGGCTACAGCTAACTCAGAATAAATAGTCTTTGCTTTTCTCACTTGATTGGCACACCCTTAATTTTGCTCATTTTAATTAAGGAACATCCTTAAATTTTTTGCTATAAAGAATATTATTTTAAAAAGAATTTCACTTTGTCGAGCATACTAGTCCATTCCTAATAAGTACTTCAAACAGAATGTTTACTTTTATCAGATATATTTTCAGCATCTGAAAAGATATATTCTTCCATATTTGATTTTTAAGATTATATTTCTTATTATTGAACCATCCTCAAATTTCTGAGATTAGCATTTCTTAGTTTTGATGAATTATTCTTTTGATATATTGCAACATTCATATGCTTGGGTTTTTTTAAGATTTTATTTATTTATGCATACAAGAGCTGGGGTGTAGGCCAGAGTGCAGGGTGGTGAGAGGACTCACCAGAGACAGAGCGGGGAGCAGAACTGGCAGATCCACTGAAATCCACTGCTGAGGGGAACAGCGGGGAGACAGGAGAGTTCTGCTGTGCCATGTGGGTCAGCTCCCTGGCCGGGGATCAAACTCAGGCCATAGTGGTGATAGTGCTGAGCCTTAACCCCCAGGCCACCAGGGAGGCCCCTGTTTTTTAATTTAAGATTTGAAATATATACTTATAGGTAAGACGAATGTCTAGCATTCAGTATTAATCTTACGAGTTTTATTTTTCAATGGATAATTTTATTTTCATATAGAGTGGGTATATTTCGGGTAGTTAAAAAAAAAGATGAAACAGAATGTTTTCAGTCACTTACAGTACAAATAATAAATGCCTTACCTTCAAGAAGATTCAAATGTATTCAAAAGTGAAGTGAAAATAAACTCACTTGCAAACTTTTTGCTTTATGAAATAAAAAAACGATCTTATATATTTCCTTTATTTGAAAATGCTCTACTGCTATTAGAGAGTATTAGCTCTACTGCTATTAGAGAGTTTAGAGTTCTCACAAATAGGAATGGTCAACAGATACAGTAATGCTTTCCTTAACATTAACCTATTCCTGTGTCAAGGGATAGCACATGTCTTATAGATTAGGTTAATATATGTTTCAATTTTAACCTCAAGAATTTAATATCCTGATGTTACTGATATTAATATTTTTAAATAATTATACATAAGTAAAATATAACCCTTAAGAATTTAACATGATAAAAGATGCCTCAAATCATTGGGAAGTTTTAATGGGAAAACCTGAGAACAGTTTGAACACCAAAATGATACTAACTCATTGACTAATACAGGAAACTATGAGCTCAGATAGACCTAAACAAACTGAAAATTTGATGAGGAAAGTAATTGAGTATCTCCCCACAAAATACTTAATTACCAAGTGAAGACTAACTTTCCAGTACAGAAGCTTGGAAGATATCATCTCAGTCAAGTGATCAAAGCAACATTCTCTGTAATGGAACAATTACGCACCAGCTGATAAGACGTGAGAAGAGCAGGCTCCTGGGATATTCCTGCCAAGTATGCTGCTAATCAGAGAACTCATCAGACAAGCCTGATTTAAGGGACATCCCACAAAATAAGTGGCCTGCAATGCTTGAAGTGTCAAGGTCATAAAAGTTGAAAAAAGACTGAGAAGCTTTCGGACTGAAGGAGACTAAGGGGACATGACAACTAAAGATAAGAACTCACAATACAGAACTGGGTCTTTGTGCTCTAAAGGGCTATACTTGAACAACTGGCAAGACTGGACTTGGGGTGAGAGGTCATTAGTCCCACCCATGCTAGGACCCTCATTTCAATGATGACATTTCGTCTATGGGGCTGGATGGCTTTGTAGAAAAGACACTAAGTAAGTGTGGAAGTGGACATTACATGGGCAGAGAATTCTCAAATGGTTCAGGAAAAAAAGATTTTGCTACAATATTGCAAGTTTTCTATAGGTTTGTGTTTTAAATTTAAAGTATGTATTTTTTAAGTCTGGTCACTTAATGACACCTTTGCTATTCACTCTAAAATGCCCATCCAGTGACACTTCCTATTCTTCCTGCTTTGCTTCTTTTCCTCAGCACATATATTTTTATGGTTGGTTATTTCACCCAGGAGATTTCTATAGCAGCAGGAATTTTTGTCCGCTTTATTCACTGCTGTGTCCTGAGTGCTTAGAACATTGCCTAAAGCATAATATGTGCTCAGTAAATATTCAATGAAAAAGGAATACATCTATTGAATAAGTAAATGTAGGATTCATAAAGATATTAATATCCTTTAACTTAGGAATCCACTTCTGGGAAGTTAGTCTAAGGAACTATCCTAAAATATGGGAAAGCAACCACAGTTTTAAGCTGTTCAATACAGTGTTACTGATACAAAAAAATTTTCAATGCCGTACCCACAGATTAAAATTCTATTGCAGTTGAATTCTAATCATGTGTGAAGATGCTTTTCTATGTACTATGACATGAAAGGGAAATATAAACAGAATATTCATTTATACCCAATGATTCCAGCTAAATAAAAATATGTACAATAACAATTATTGTACTGTGCCCATTTTTATTTGCTTTTCTTTAGTTTCTACATTGTTGACCATAGATTTATAAATTACATTTTTAAATACATTTATAGTAAAAATAATTTTATTTTTAAAAACATATCATGGGTCAAAGTAGCAAGATGTAGAAAGTATAAACTTTATGAAACATAACTGCTTGGATGAAGAGTCTAGAAAAACACAAATCGAAGACCGACTAGTCTGCATTCAGATATGACTACACGTACAAAAGAGATCTTTAAAAACATTTGAATGAAGCATGATTATAGACGTGGTTTGCAGAGAATCAGAGGACGTGGGCAGCGTCAGCGCTGCGCTACCAAGGGAAGGCATGCGCAGTACAGCAGACACCGACGCCACTGCAAAGCTGTACCCGGGCCAAGCAAATGTCCCTGAAACCAAACTACCACACCTGTTCTGATTCGTGCTCACTAGAGCACCCTCTGATCGCTACCTTTGCCTCCTAGTTACTTTTTACTAGGAAGATATTCTAGACTCCAAGTACGTGAAAAGTGGCTAATCAGCATTAAAATGTGCTAGAAGGGCCTCCCTGGTGGCGCAGCGGTTAAGCGCTGCGCTGTGGAGCTGGAGCTGTCGGCAGCCCGCGAATGCGAGTTCGACGCCCGGCCGGGGAGAATCCCACATGGTGTGGCAGACCTCTCCTGCCTTGCCCGCTGCTCCCCTCAGCAGTGTATTTCTGATCTGCCTGTTCTGCTACCCGCTCTGTCTCTGGTGAACCCT
>PVIJ01024213.1:0-12745 GCA_004024925.1 Scalopus aquaticus
CTCCCCCCGTGCCCTCCCCCCGTCCCCTCCCCCCCACGCCCTCACCGAGTGCCCGGCCTGCAGCTCTGCGGGGCGCCGGGCCCCTGCCGGGCGGCCGAGGACCTCCTGCAGTGCCTGCTGGGCAGCGTGGGCTGCCACGAGCTGCGCCTGGACCACCCGGGCAGCGCCCGGTTCCTGCTGAGCCCCGAGGGCCAGGCCCTGCTCCGGGGCCTGGAGGCGCGGTTCCAGTGTGCCTTTGGGACAGAGCGTCTGGCCGCGGCCGCGCTGGACGCCACGGAGGCCACAGAGGTAGGGCGGCCTGACCCGGCGTCCAGCACCGCAGCCCCTGCCCTGCCTCGCCCAGTGGCCGGCGGGGCGCCCAGAGGCCCTGACGCTCTCTCCGGACAGGACCCCACCGAAGCCCTCGAGGCCCTGCCTGGCCAGCCCCACACCCCGTGGGCCCCGGACGCCGCCGGCAGTGACCAGGAGGGCGTGAGCATGGGTAGGGCCCTCTGGGACCCTGCACCTCCCGGGGCTGCGTCTGCCGCAGGCCCCGCACTCCCGCTGCGCCCCTGAACCCCCCTGTCCCATGCCTGACTGGGCCTTTCTCTGCCCCAGGGGAGATGCGGGAGCTGCTGGCCGCCCTGGAGGGCTGGCTGCCCCCCGGGCAAGGGGGCGAGGCGCCTGGGGCGTGGCCGGAGGAGGCGCCAGGGAGCCCCAGCCCCGAGGCTCCCGGAGGGCTGGAGGAGGAGGCGGGCCTGCAGCTGGCCCTGCACCGGTCCCTGCAGCCCTCGGGCCTCGAGGCCGCGCGGGAGGAGGCCGCCGCGCTGCGCCGGGCCCTGGCCCTCTCCCTGCTGGAGCCGCCGCCCGCGCCGGTCGGGGGCCCGGACGGGGGCCCCGAGGGCCGGGCCCTGCTGGAGGTGCACGTGGGCTTCGAGCAGGACGTGGAGGAGCTGGAGCGGGCGCTGGGGGCGGCCTTGGAGGGGCACCTGCGGGAGGCCGCGGTGGGCCCCTGGGGCGGCCCGCTGCCCGAGGAGCTGCGGGCCCGGCTGGAGCGGTACCACGGCGTGAGCCTGGCCCTGCGCGGCGGCAGCACCGTGCTCCGGGGCTTCGGGACCCAGCCTGCCCGGGCCGCCCGCCACCTAGCGGCGCTGCTGGCCGGGCCCCGCGGCCAGAGCCCGGCCCTTCTCTCGGAGGGGACAGGTACTAGGAGTCTGCGCCTGGGGCGGGGGTGGGGGGCGGGGCGGAGGGGCGGGGCGCGGCGCGGCGCGGCGGCGCCGCCCTCCCGGCACCCACACCCGCACGCCCGGCCCCTCTCCCCAGGGCCGCCGGAGAGGCTGACGGCGCCCCGGGACGGGCTGGAGGGCCTGGCCGAGAGCAGCGGCGAGTTCCGGGAGGTGGTGCAGGCCTTCTACGACACGCTGGACGCTGCCCGCAGCCGGGTCCGCATCATCCGGGTGAGTCCCCGCCCGCCGGCTCCTGCTCAATCGTGGCACCTGGCAGGGCTGCGACGGCCTCTCCGGCCTCGGTCAGCGCCCATCGGCTGGGACCCTCCCACACGGGAGCCCCCGGGGCACAGAGGCGGGCACGGGGTGACCCTCTCCGGCCAGGGTCCCGCTTGGCTGTGGGGCGGTGCTGCCACCTGCTGGCCGCTGCCAGGACTACGTGCCCCACACAGCCGGGCCGCGGCCACGGCCAGGAGGGCACTGCCAGGAGGGCGGGCACCTGAGACTCCCGGCAGAGGCCGGCGGCCCAGAGCTGCTGGGAGAGGCTGCGGGACTGGCCGGCCCCGCCCACCGCCGGGGCGGAGGGCTCCGGCCGTCTCCCGCAGAGGGGCCCTGCGTCCACGCTGGCCCGGCCCTCCGCCCTCCCGCCGGCCTCTCGGGCTCCCACAGCGCGCCCGTCTCCTTCGTGAGGGATGTCGAGGCTGTTTTTGCTTCCCGCCGGCCGCCTGCCCTGCGCTGGCCGGCCTGTCCCGACGGAGGAAGCGCTGCCAGGCCTCGGGAGGGGCCGCACACCCTGCTCCTGGCGGCTGTGGGGCGCGGAGGAGAAGCCTCTGGGGTTCCAGGGCAGTCGCTCAGTCTCCTCACGCTCTCCACGGCGCCGGCCCCTGGCCGCGGTGGCCCGTCGCCCCGGCGCGGAGCCAGGAACTAGCGTGCGGCGGGCGTGGCGCTCTGGGCAGGCGGCCGCCCTTCCGCAGCCAGTGGGAAGCCGCGCGCAGGCGCCCACACGGCCTCCGCATTGGCCAGTGGGCCCGGGGCTGGGCTGGCTCTCCAGCCTGACTGCCCGCCGGCCCGGGACGGGTCTTCCACTGCCCTTGGCGTCGCAGGGCGATGCCAGCCTGTGCCGGCAGCCCGCGTGCTCTGGGGGCTCCCCTCCCAGGCAGCCCTGGCCTCTGAGGGGCCGCCCGCCTTCCGCACTGCTGGAGCCAGCGCCCAGGGGTGCTGCCCGCTCAGGCGCAGCCCCTGGCCAGTCAGCTCGGCGCCTGGCCCACGGCAGCCCGGCCGCCTCGGCGCGGCCTCCTCGTGGCCCCGGGCTGTCGGGGGCTGATGTGCTTCTCCCCCGGAGGGACCACTGGCTGCTGGCGCCCTTACCTGCCCGCCCCGCACCACGAGGTGGCCCGGCCGCCCGCAGAAGCCCAGCGGGGCGCGGGCTCGGGCGAGCGGGTGGGGTCTGCCCAGCTGCAGGCCCAGACGCACCGGGAGGGCAGGCGGCCCCAGTCTCATGGGCCAGCAGGTGGGCGGGCGTCTCCCGAGCCCTGAACTCCAGGAGGGGCTCTGGGTTTGGGGCGGGCCGGGGTCTGAGCCTGGCGCCCGCAGGTGCAGCGCGTGCGGCTCCCCCTGCTGCAGCAGCAGTACGAGGCGCATCTCCAGCTCCTGGAGCAGCGCTGCGAGCGGCGCCCGGTGGAGCGCGTCCTGTACCACGGCACGTCGGCGCCCGCCGTGCCCGACATCTGCGCGCACGGCTTCAACCGAAGCTTCTGTGGCCGCAACGGTGAGGCCCGGGGCGGGGCGGGGCGGGGGAGGCCGGCCAGGGCCCGCCCCGCCCCGCTGACGCCGCGCCGCCCCGCAGGCACGCTGTTCGGGCAGGGCGTCTACTTCGCCGAGCGCGCCTCCCTGTCGGTGCAGGACTGCTACTCGCCGCCCGCCGCCGACGGCCACAAGGCGGTCTTCGTGGCGCGCGTCCTGACCGGTGACTTCGGGCAGGGCCACCCCGGACTGCGGGCGCCCCCGCTGCGGGCCGCGGACGCCGGGCTCCTGCGCTACGACAGCGCCGTGGACTGTCTGGACCGGCCCCGCATCTTCGTCATCTTCCACGACACCCAGGCGCTGCCCACCCACCTCATCACCTGCCAGCACCTGCCCCGGGCTCCCCCCGCTGGGCTCTCGGGCCAGGCCGCGGACACATGACCCTAGAGACCGCCGTGGGCCGGCCTCTGGCCGCCCAAGTTCCCAGCTCCCCGCAGCCTCCCGCCCCCTGGGGCGCCCGTGCCTCCTGCTGGCGCAGGGCTGGGTGCGGACGAGCGCTGGGCCCGACCACCAGGGGTCAGCAGAGCCCAGGAAGAGGGTGGGCTGCCGCGCGCCTCCGCCAGACCGCGCTGAGCGCCCGGTCGTTTGAATAAACATGAATGTGAAACCTCCCAGGGCCACTGGGGCTGGGGCTTGGGCTCCCGGAGTGGGGGACCTCGGCGGGGCGGGGCGGGGCGGGGCGGGGCGGGGCGGGGCAGCCAGCCAAAGCCGGACCCAGTGCGCGCTCGAGCGACCCCACGTCGCTCCTGTCACGCACGCTCGCCCCAACGACGTCTCCTTGCGGACCGGCCCGGTACACGCGGGGTGGGCTGGGCCCCGTGCAGCGGAGCCCACCCACTGGGTCCCCCGCGCCGCGCACCCACTGGCGCCCCAATTGCACGGGCGCTGCTCGTTCGCGCGCGCCGGGCCGGGGCGGGGCTCCGGGCTCGCACCGCCCCCGCCGCTCTAGGGTCGAGCAGTCTGGCTGCGGCGGCCGAGCCGGGCCACCAGGCACGTATGACTGGCGGGGTCGGAGAGGCGCGGGGTGCGCGCGGGGGCTCTTGGGGTCGGAGCGGCGCGGGGTGGCGCGGGAGCTCGGGGGGGGGGTGGGGCTCTTGGCCACGGGCATCCCGGAACTGGGGGTTGCGTGCGTCCATCCTGCACCACCTTCTGCGCACTCGAGACTGCAGAACTGGACGGGCGGTGCCCGGGGTGTGGGCAGGAAGAGCTGGGGAGGCGCGGTCGTCGCCGGGCCGGGGGCTGGAGCAGGGGCGGCCCGTGGGGGAGCCTGCGGGGGGTGGGGTGGGGCGCCCCCAGCTCGGAGCCCGCCCCAGGCACAGAGCCCACATTGTGTGCCCCCACACCGCCCACCCCGCCGGGACAGAGCCCCATTCACCTCCTGCGCGCCAGCGCCGAGGGGCGGGGCGCTGGGAGTGTGCAAGCCAGGAGTGAGTGCGCCCCGGGGTGGGCTGCGGAGTGCGCGGCTCCCTCCAGCCTTGCGCAGCCAGCCCCGCGGCCCACGCTGCTGCGGCTCCGGCTATTTATAGCGTCGCTGCGGAGACCAGGTGGGACTTGGGGTGCGGGCAGGGTGGGGAGCCGGGAGAGCGGTGGCAGGGGTGGCTCAGTGCTGGCGCTGGCCTGGCTCTCCTGCAGGTGAGAGGCTTCCAGGAGCGGGCCGCGTTGGAACGGGGGAGCGGGCTGGCGGCTGGTGGAGGGGCCGGCCCGCCCGCAGGTTTGGCCGGACTCCATCAGCAGGGGCCGGGGCGCTGCCCAGACAGCGAGGAGGGGCCGGGGGAGGGAGCGCAGGGGGTGTTGGCTGACAGGCTGGGGGCCAGT
The DNA here is from genome assembly GCA_004024925.1 of Scalopus aquaticus. Classification (NCBI taxonomy): domain Eukaryota; kingdom Metazoa; phylum Chordata; class Mammalia; order Eulipotyphla; family Talpidae; genus Scalopus; species Scalopus aquaticus. The sequence continues at coordinate 4,824 of PVIJ01024213.1, forward strand.
GTGGGGCACTGGCGGTGTCTCAGGGTGAGCGAGGGGGCAGCCGTGGCTGGGGCAGAGCTGCTTCAGTGCGGGGTGAGATGGGACACAGGAGGGGCGCGTGTGCCGGCTGGTGGGTGGGTGGGGGTCAGCGCACTCAGATGTGACCCTTCTGCTCCCCTGCAGGGGGCCATGTCGGGCGAGGACCCTGCGGTGCGCGTGGCGGCTGAGGACGGCTCGAACGGCAGCAGCGGCTCCCCCGGCCCCGGGGACACCCTGCCCTGGAACCTGGGCAAGACGCAGCGCAGCCGGAGGAGCGGCGGGGGCTCCGGGGCCAACGGGGGTGTCTTGGACCCCGCGGAGCGGGCAGTCATCCGCATTGCAGGTAAGCCGGGCCTGGCCTGCCGGCTGAACCCCTACTGTGGGCGAGCGGGTGTCAGGATGGGGTGCGCCGCCGGGGGGCGCTCTGCAGAGGCAGGGCCGCCGGCTCCCAGGTGAGCGCGGACAGCGCCACCTCCCGGCCCTCAGCTGAGCGGCCCGAGGCCGGCGGGGGGAGGGTGCCGGCCCAGCCTCTAGACCTCCGGTGCGCACGGGGCTCCGGGGCACTTCTTTGCGCCCCGGGACGGAGCCGTTGCTGTGGTGTGTGGGTGGCAGCATGAGGGAGCCGGCCGCGGGCACCTGGCAGGAACCTTAAGCCTCCCGGAGCCAGCTCTGGTCTGTCCTGCAGCAGCTGCCCTGAAGCCACGGAGAGGCCGGCTCCTCCTCCCCCCAGGGGCTGAGCGGGGGTGGGGGCTGGAGACCGTTGGGGCAGCGTGTGCTGGGCAGGGGAGGCCCTCTCCCCCTGGCTGCCCAGCGCGGGTCCCTTCTGCCAGCAGGACCTGCTGATGAAGAGGCTTGGAGAGCAGGGCTGGCCTGGGGCTGGCAGGGAGGGTGGCCAAGGCTCGTGGTTGGCCGGCTGGCTGCCCAGTGGGGGCCGCAGCAGCACTGGGCCCAGGAGGGGCCGGTCGGCCTGCCGCCCCAGCCCAGGGGCCAGTGTGGAGGCGCGAGGCCGCCTCCCCCACCCTGTGTCAGGCCTGCGGTGCGCTAGGGCCGGTCCACCTGCTGGAAAGAGCCGTCCACTCGCTTCCCCGGTGGGCCCTGGCCCGCCCCCCGCCACTGGACGCAGGTCTGTGCGCCCAGCTGAGTGCTGGGGAGGGCTCTTGGGTGCAGGCTGTGGTCACCCAGGGCGTGGGTCGGTTAGAGTCCACGGCAATCTGGCCAGAAAGGACGGTTCGCTGGACCCTGGCGCGGGGAGGGAGGAGAGAACGCGCCTCCTCTCACCGAGGCTCCTGCTCCGCGCGGCCAGGCCTTCCGGCCCGCGTCTCTTCACTCCGTGAAACCGTGAAACCAGCCCGCAGGGGTCCCGAGGCACGGAGGGCGCTGGGGCGCGGGCGGCCAGGTGAGGTCGCCGCCGAGGGCCGGCCTGGCGGGGAGGGGCGGGGCCTGTGGCCGCAGCGGCCTGGAGGGCGCCGGCGGCTGGCGGACGACCTGTCAGGAGCAGGCGGGGGCCGGGCCGAAGCTCCCCGGGGCCGGCGGCCCCTGCCCCGGCCCCGCCCCGTCCGTGGGGCATCCTGGGTGCGTGGGCGGGCCGGGGGCGGCCCCTTTAAGCGGCGCGCCCGGCCGCAGGGACAGACTGGCCGCCGGGGACAGGAGGCCGGCTCGCGCTGCAGCGCCCCGCCCGTCCCGTGCCCGCCGGCATGGCCGCCCTGCCGCCGCCCGGCCCAATGCCCGACGAGCAGGACTTCATCCAGGCCTACGAGGAGGTGCGGGAGAAGTACAAAGGTAGGGCGCCGCCCCCGCGCGCCCCGGCCGAGGCAGAGCCGCAGCCGCCCGGGACCCCTCGCCCGCCCGCGCGGCCTTCCCGGCGCGCCCGCCGCCCCCGCGCCGCGCGCCCCCGCCCCGCGCCACCGCGCGCAGCAGAGCCCCCGCCGGCATGCCCTTAATAGGACATCGCGCTGCCGCGAGCGGGGTGGGCCGAGCTGCCCGCGGGGCTCCAGGGCCAGCGTCCCCACTAGGGCCCGGCAGGCGCGCGGGTCAAGGCTGCGCTGTCCCCTGCCCCTTGGCCTGTGCCTGCCCGGGCGGGGCGGCCTGGCAGTGGGTGGCATATTTGCGGCCTCTCCTCACCTCCCCAAACTGGCCGGCGCCTGAGCGGCCGCGGTGTCCTGGCAGCAGCTCCGCACAGCTGGGGCGGGGGAGGCAGGCGCCCCAATGCTCCGCAGGACCCCAGCGCACTGGCGAGCCCGGCCCGCTGACACTGCCCAGCCCGGCCCCCTGGCCTGCTCCCCGGAGGCCGAGCCAGGAGTGAGCGGCTGCAGAGGGTCGCGGGCCCTGGGCAGGGCAGCCAGTGCAGGCCCAGCTGCCCCGGCCAGGCTCGCCAGCCCCGCCCCAAGGGCAGCTCAGGGAGAGGGGCTGGCGCACAGCGGGCTGCCCTGCGCCCACTGGCCTCACCAGCGGGGGCTCCGGGCCCTGAGCCCGCCGGCACCTCGCGCGAAGCCTGCCCCTGTCCAGTTCCCTCCCACCTTGGTGGGCTCCTGAGCGGCCACTGCCTGCGAGGGGCCTCGAGTGGAGAGGCCGGCCTGCCGCCCGCCTCTGCCTGGCCCCACAGCTGTCCCCGCGCTCCCCGTGGCCGGGGCTGGCCTCCGCGCTGCCCGGGCCGCGGCGCCTGTGGTTCTGGGGCTGTCCGGCCTGGGGTCTTGGGGTGTCCAGCTGAGGCGCTGGGCTCCCTGCGCAGCCCGGGCGGGGACCTGTCTCCTGTCCACCCCGGGGAGGCCTGGCAGCCCCTGGGGGTTTTCTTTTTTTTTTAAGGTTTATTTCATTTTTGCTACAAGCTGGGGTGCAGGCCAGAGATGTGGGGGGCGAGAGGGTTCAGCAGAGACGGAGCGGGGAGCAGAACAGGCGGATCAGAAACACCCTGCTGAGGGGGCAGCGGGGAGGCAGGAGGGGTCTGCCGCGCCCTGTGGGAAGCTCCCCGGCCGGGCGTCCAACTCGCGCCGCCGCCGGCAGCTCCTCAGCGCTGCGCTGACCCGCTGTGCCCCGGGGGGTCTCTGGGTGCCCTCCCGCCCCCGCCCCTGCGGGCTGTCCGGGTGAGAGCCTCCGTGCGCCTTGCCCATGTCCCCTGGGCTTGTGGAGGCTGGTGGAGGGCAGTGCTGACCGTCCTGTCTGGCCTGTGGGTGCCCGGGCCCCAGGGGGCTGCCCCAGCACGCTGCGCTGGCCCCAGGGCAGCTGGGCAGGGGCAGGTGGCGTGGCGCCCTTGCTGGGTCACCACTCAGGCCTGTGGTGGGGCCTGGGCTGGCGCCTCCGGTTTGACTGGGCCCCAGGGACGGGCAGGCCCAGAGGGGCCTGGGCTGCTGCCTGCGCAGGCGACGAGTGGACTGGAGCGGGGAGGGCGCCGTGGCCGGCCGGGGGCTGGCTCGCCTCCGAGCTTCTTCCCGCCCGCTTTGCTCATGGACACGCGCCTGCCGCGCCTCCAAGTCCAGGCCGCAGCCCTCACCCAGTGACCTCCTGCCCCGCACCTGCCGCCGGCCCTGCCCGACACGTCACACTCCTCCCCGGAAACCCCAGGCCCCGGCCTCTCCTCCGGGCCTTCTGGGCTCCCAGACCCCGCGACCCACCCTCCGTCTGGGGCCTGGGCGCCGGGTGGGCACGAGCCGAGGGGCTGTGGGCTGCGGCTCGCGGGGTGTCCCCGTGGGCACCCAGTACCAGCCCGGGTGGCAGAGGCCGGGCCCTGCGTCGGGGCGGGTGGGCCGTCTGGGGGGCAGCCCCACGTGCTGTGCTTGGGCGGCCCAGGGGTGGGCCGTGGGCAGCGTCCCCAGAGGCTGCACGGGCTGGGGCCTGGGCCTGGCCCCCGGAGGCCCCTGAGGCTGGAGGCGCCGGCTCCCGCGGCCACAGCCCGGCGGACTCAGCCAGCGGGGCGGCCGCGGTGGGCACCGGCCGCCTGGCGCCTGGTCATGGGAGCGTGGACACTGCCTGTGCCGGGGACCTGCTGGGTGCCCACCTGCCATGCCCCGGGGCCCACGGGGCCGGGCGGCCACGGTGGGTGTGAGGGTGTGCGCGTGTGCGCGGATGAGTGAGGGCGTGAACGGACGTGTGGGAGTGTAAGGGCGGGTGTGAGTTTGTGTGGAGGGAGGTGAGTCTGGGTGAGGGAGGGAATGTATGAGGGTGTGAGTGTGCGTGAGTCAGTGTGAGCGAGTGTGGGTGGGTGTGAGGGGTGTGTGGCTGTGTGAGTGTGGAGAGCATGGGTGGGTGTGAGCGGGTGTGGGTGAGTGTGCGCGGGCGTGTGAGTGTGGGTATAAGTGCAGGTGGGTGTGAGGGAAAATGAGTGTGAGCGGGCGTGGGTGTGAGTGAAGGTGAGTGTGAGGGGTGTGTGGCCATGTGAGTGCGTGAGAGCGTGGGTGGGTGCCGCTCTGAGGGAGCGGCCGCAGCCAGGTGCGCACACCCGCAGCCTGCGCCGCCCCGGCGCCCCCCGACTCTGGCTCCCCCCCCCCCACCTCCCCCTCCGAACCCCTCACTGGGGCCGGGGCTGGCCTGCGTGTGCCGACCCCGGCACGCTCCGCGTTTCTACCGACCTCGCGCGGCGCGCGCCCCGAGGCCTCCACCTGGCCCGGCGGGGTGTCGGCTTCCTCACGGCGGCGGCCGCGACCCCCCGCGGGTCTGTGGACGGGCGTTCGCGCCGGAGACCAAAGGGCAGCCGCGGGCAGCGCGTGCCCTCTTCCCTGCTGGCCAGTGTCGCTGCGCGGCGTCGAGGTCCCTCTGCAGGAAGACGCCCTTCGGGGGTCTCCCTTTCGCTCCGTGTCCCGGGAGCCGGACTCCTGGTCGCGGACGCTGAGCCTGCGCCACGGCCCTCGGTTTGCGCCCCACTGAGCTGTTCGTGGTCGTTCCCGCGGTGGCACAGGGGGGCCGCCCCTTCCCATGGCGGCGCCCCCACCCAGAGCCGGTGGGAGACACCCCGGAGCTGCTCGGGGGCGCGCACGCGAGGTCGGCGGAGGCCCCAGGGCGCCGTCTCGCTCTCGGAGGCGCGGCCGCACGTCCTTCCGGTGGGGCGTGTGCTCCCCCGCAGATGGCTTCGCCCGGCCTGACCCGTCCTTGTGCGAGGCAAGCAGCCCCTTTGGGCACAAGAGCTCTGGCGTCGGCGGGAGCGGGGCGCTGTTGTGGGGGGCAGGAGGCCAGCGGCCGTAGACTCGCCCCAAGTGAGGGCTCGGCGCCCCCAGCGAGCTGCACCCCGGGAGGGTGGCCGTGGAGAGTGGGAGCCTCGCTTTCGGGTAGGAAATGAGGGTGACCGCCGGCAGGCTCGAGGAGCAACGCTGTGCCCGCGGGCTTGGGGCTGCGGTCGGGAAGCGCCTGCGCCGTGGGGAGGGCCTGGCCGCGGCGGCGTCCCCGGGGCCCGTGTCTGCTAGCAGCGTCCAGGGCGGCTCCTCGCGCTCCGACCCCAGCGGCTCCCTGGCCGCGCGGCCTCCGGCGCGGCGTGCCGGGTGGCGCTCCCCGTCCTGGCCGCCTGACCCCGCTCCTCGGGCTGCGCGCCCCGTCGGCGTGAGGGCGGAGGTGACCGGGCCGGCCATCCACGCCCGTTTCCAGCTGCGGACAAGGGCCCGGTGGGAATGCTGTCCAGGGGACTTGCTCCAGGACCCCGGCTGGCTCTGGGCCGGTGAGAGGCGCCAGCCTGCGGCCGGGGACGGCCAGCTCAGCTCCCGCTTCAGATCCCGCCCGCCCCTCGGCCACCTTTCATGTCCGGCCACGGCCGGGGCTCCGGGTTCGGGGTTTAACCCGTGCCAGTCGCCCCTCGGCGCCGCAGCTGAGTCCCAGCACCCCGCCCGCCGCCGCCCACCGCGGCCCCACTCACCTGCGCTTCGAGCGGGCGGGCCATCCAACGGGTCCTCTGGGGACTGAGGCTGGAGACCGGGGGCGGGCGCCCTGGCCCTGGCGCTCGCCGGGGCCCTCTGGAGCGAGCTTGAGCCCACGGGCCCGGTGGGGGCTGGGCTCCGGGGGTCTGCGCCACCTCCTGCCCCGCCCCCGTGGGGCTGCGTCCCTCCCCGCCGGGCGGGGCATCAGCCGGAGTCCTTGTTCTCCCAGTCTGTCCCGGGCGCCCCTCTTTCCCGGCCTCCGCCGAGCCGGTCAGAAGGACCTGGGCCACCCTCAGGGCCCTCAGCCCGGCTGTCCAGTCCCGCACTGGCTTCTCTGCGCCGCCCGCAACCCCTGCCCGAGCTTCGCGGGCACTGGGCCTCCCGGCCTGCCCAGGGCCTCTCCTGCCGGCCCCCTCGGGCAGTGGGAGAACTCCGCCGTGCCCTCCGTGCTGTGCTGGGCACCACGCAGGCCCCGCGTCCAGCTGCGACTGCCCCTCCGCCTGGGGCCCTGCTCACGCCCGCCAGGCGCCCGCCTCCCGGCCTCCTGCCCCCCGCCGGCCTCGGCCGCCCCACACCGAGGGGCAGGGCACGCCATGCCCCTCCTGGCCATGAGACTGCGGCAGCCGGCGCCTGGAGAGAGGGCCCGTCCCGCCTCCCGCCCCCGCCTGTCCCTCTGGCCCCAGCTCGGCCTCCCGCCCCGCGTCCCCCCTCCCTGTCATTCCCCGAGGCCCCACCCAGGCCCCCCGCAGCCCCCAGTGTGGCCCACGTGCGCAGACCCGTCCCCCAGGGCACCGCGCCGCGCTGGCCGGGTGAGGCGGCCGTGGCGGGTTCTGCGCTGCGTCACAGAACCGGCGGCGTTTCCCGCCACCGGGGGACTCGCGATTTTGTGGTCTAATGTTACCAAGTTTTTGTTAATGATTTGTTTACGCACACAAGAGCTGGGGCGCAGGCCAGAGGTGCGGGGGTGAGAGGAGCCCAGAGACAGCGGGGGGCAGAGCAGGCGGATCCCTGAGGGGCAGCGGGGGATGGGAGGGTCTGTGTGCCCTGTGGGTCAGTGCCCTGGCAGGGATGGACTCTGGCGGGGCTGGTGACACTTCACGGCGCTGAGACTGGCCCCGCCCCCGGGAGCCCCCATTAGCCTGGCAGCTCCCTCCCCGTCGGCGCAGCGCAGCCACTTCCGGTGGCCCCGGCGTTCCGGCGGCCACTTTTGTCCAGTAGCTGATGCCCGCGGGCGTCTGGGGCCCTGGGCGGAAGCCATCTCTGGCCCAGACAGTGCCCAGACGGCCGTCCTCACACCGGACGCCTTCCCACCGGGCAGCGGACCCTGGCCTGTGTGCTGAGAAGCTGCGCGGCGGCCAGGGGTGCCCGGCGGGCAGGAGTGTGGGAGCCGGGCAGCGCGGCGGTGGGCAGTGGGGCAGTGCCCGTGAGGTCCCGCCTCTGTGTTAAGAGGGGAACCGCAAGCCCCGCTTGGCCCTGCGTGATTGTGCGTGAAGATTCCTGACCGTGAGCGGGAGGCCGCGGGGCCCTCCGGGCGTGGGGCAGGGGCGCCAGGCTGGCCCGCGCCTGCGGTCCCTTCCCATCAGGCCAGCGGCTCGCCAGCGCTGCGGTCGTCCCGGGTGCCCGGGAGGGTCAGACGAGGCTGGGGGGGCGCGGGGGGAGGGCGGGGGGCAGGCGGGCGCCTTGATTGCCGGGGCCTGGTGTCCTGAGGCTGGGCCTTCCCATCCTACGTTCCCCAGTTTTGGCCCCCGTTCCCCCATTCTTCGGTACTTTGTGTCCCCGTTGCTGATGCAGGGACCCTTAGGGTTTTCTGCCCGTTTGCTACGGCCCTCACGAAATCGCCCTGGTCTTTTAGAAATGGACGGGAACGGGCGCTTCTACTGGCTGGGCTGATGCTCAGCGGGGTGTGTGGAAGTGGGGTGTCCTGGTGCCGCGACCTCCCCCGCCCTCCGGGACCAGGACGGAGCCCAGGCTGCAGAACGCGGGCGTGGGCGGGCTGCAGCGCGGACGCTGCTGAACCGGCAGGGCCCTGGCCGCCACCGATGGGACAGTCACCCAGCGTCACGCGGCGGG